>ML790372.1:393445-417929 GCA_009831015.1 Picea engelmannii | reverse complement strand
AGTCCTCCCTAGCTCCTCCCAACCACCCTGAAATATAAATCTTTGGTACTGAAACTTATTACAGTGATATGATGTTCAACAATGGTTTACCAGACTCATCACTGTTCTGCTGCATTTCGTTGCTCTGTCTGCCTCATTGCCTTTCTTCACACATCACTTGTGTTGTTTGTTCTTCCTCTTTTTATGCTTTGTGCACTATGTCCATTCACTGCACAATTCCTCTTCTGTGCTCTTCAACTGCTGCACTCTCCTCCTTCTTCACACATGAATCAACTTCACCAACAACAATCACAACAACCTCCAACAGCAACAACAACCCTTCTCTTCTCTGTACCATGTATATATAGTTTTTGTGCATCTTGTGCATGCAATAATCACCATTCCTCTGCATGCTCATACCGCACCAATATCCTCCACATATCAAGTTCTCTGCGTGATCATCATCACGACTCTTCGACTTCTCTGGCAGTTCAACTACGTGTTCGGCATCACTGGGTGTTATGCTGAGATTCCTCAGCCTCTCTGGCAGTTGAGATTCTTCGTCTTCTCTATGACAGTCGAGCTCACCTTCTCTTTTTTAGTTACAGACTTCCACACTCATCCATCTGTCAATCCCTTCTAAGAATAGTATTCCTTCACTTGGACGAAGCTTGGAGACTCTTCATCTCCTCTGGCGATCACACAGGGGTCTCTTCGAATTCTCTAGCAGATGCCATCAATGGTTTCTGGTAGTTTCACTGTGTCGTGCATTAGTAGCCCTCTGATCAACACTTGATCTAACGGTTCAGATTATATCACGATTTCACCTATCGCGATATCGGGATTCCTGATGTCAATAATATTTGACATGTCCAACTCTCGATCCCCGATGCCTCTTCATTGACTGGAATCAACGGTCCAGATTTGATCTTGATTCGAAGGCTGCGATTTAAGTTTCGATTTTTCATATCGAGAAATAAAGATTCTTGTTGCAATGTTTCTTTGACATTTCCAAAACACGATCCTTGAAACTCCGACGTGGTGTCCATCTGCTGACGTCACACGTCGATTGACACGTGTTGAATACTACCACGTGTCACTCTGATTCGTGACTTACATGTGCCTAAAATGTTGAATCAATCTGACATTTGTCATTACCTGGTTGTGCCACGTGTTCCTAGATGACCTGGTCTGCTGACGTGAGTCGGGTCGATGGTCTTGATCACATCTTGATCTGATGGTTCAGGTTCAGTCAGGATTTCACACATCGCGATTTCGAGATTCTTGATGTCAATATTCTTTGACATCTCCAACTCTCGATCCTCGAAACCCCAACAGGGAGTCGGATAAACGGTCCACATAACCCCTTGAGATAGAAGATCTTCCTTCTTCCGTGATTTGTGATCCCTCTACTCCTTGCACTTTTTAAAGATCATGCAGGTTTTCCTCAATCCAACAGTGGTCAGACCCTACGCTCAGATATGATGCCTCTAACTTCAATTAGCCCTCCGTCTAAGCTCGTGGTCCACGCGACCTCTCCCTATATGACCATAGCCAATCCTCCTCATCGGGGTTTTAGACTTTCCAATGTCGAAACATGTATGTCCTCAGGATTCGCGATCCCTCGAATCCCGACGTGCTCTTTACGCACTAGCTCTCCTGGCTAGGCTCCTGGCCCATATGACCATTATCCTCATGACCGTAGTCTTACCACTCGTTGGGGTTTCAAGCTTTTCAATGCTGCAATGCATTGGCTCATAGGATTCCCGATATGTGAAACCCCGATGAGTCAACCCTCCTTTCGGGATTTCACCTTGGCTTTTCCCGATGGTAAACCTCGTGTAGCTCCTGTCCGATCTGACGGCTGACGGTATTTTTGAATGAGATCCAACGGCTCTCGATCTCTCCCTTCTATAGGCTTCTCCTGAGCTCCTCATGGACATAAAAACCAACGGTCCAAATCTTCTTCTTCAGTCGATTTGACGGCGACTATGATCCCTCCTGAGATTTGCACACTTTCCTCCCAACCTTGGGAGAATTACAAGTTCTTAAAGGCCTCGACCTTTGTCTTCCTTTTCTTCTGTGAACTCCTGTATCTTGATATTTGTTGCACGCATTCTCCTCGACGTTGTTCCTCCTAAGCTTTCACTTCCGAATCCCTAAGGGATTCTTAGACTTCTGCATCTCTGCAGAGTCTTCACAAAAATACTTCTGGTGCCCGTCTATTACATTCTTCCTGTACACATTCCATCTTCATTGTTGTAATTTCCATCAATGACAAGCATGCGCTACCTGTTAAACATTTTCCAACAATATCCTTCAGGACTTTGGCACTTTAATCCTCTACTTTCCTTCAGAGTGCTCTGTACCCGAGGTTCCATATCTGGTGCCACGCGTCCACTTTCATATCAACAACCAAGATTTACTTTGGTTGTTTCTCCTTCTCCTTGTACACAAAAATTTGAAGTTGTGGATCTTATGCCACCTATCCTCCTTGATGATGGACAGTCCCAAATGAATGCGGGACTTCGGGACTTTGACAAGTCCACTTCTCGTGTGCACACAAGGGTTAAGTCTCATGCACTTACCCCCAGATCCAACGGTCATTGGTCCTTCACGCTCAGACCTAACAGATGGGATCCATTCCTCTCCTATGTGCTTCCTTTTTTCTGCTGGACACTAATCTAATGGTCCAGGATCCTCCCCACAAACAATTTGATGGTTGTTGTTTCCCCTCCTCCTGAGTTTTTGACTTCTTCCACCTTGGAATATTTTGTCAGTGTTCAAAGGATTTGAACTTTGACCTTTCTCCTGTGAGTATACCTCTTGATCTCATCTTCTCTCCCATAAGCGTTATATCTTGTGATATTTTTGATTTACTTAGTCTCCTAAGGGTCTTAACCCTTCTGTTTCCTTTCAAAGGAAAACTTGGTTCCCTCCTGGCAATCTTCGGCTCAAAGCACACCTTGCTGAGCATTTTCTACAGAGTGTTCAACAACTCTATGAGTATCTTCCTCTGATACTCTTCTCCCTGAAATCGACAAATATTTCTCTCTGTGCACACTTGCACTCACTTTATGCCCACCTAGAAGAGCCCTACAGAGTTCTTAGTGACTCTATCTCTCTGTGAACTCAAAATAGAGTTCTTCCTGTGCACTCCTTTCACTTATGTTGATGAAGGATCAATGATATCTCTCTTGAGCATCTCTGCAGTTAAATTACCTATGTCAACACACTCCTTGTGGACAATGTGCACTCCTTGCACTCGAAAACTCAAATAAGAGAAAAAATTGAAGCTTATTAAATACTTCACCAGTTTACACAATCAAACCAATCTGATTTAAGAAAATGTTCAGACTTCATTTTCTTTTCGATCTCTTCTCTTTTCTGTAATAATTTTCGCACACTAGCCCCTTTCTATTAGCCCCCAACCCATGCGATCATGGGTTGTGACCAAGAGTTATATCACTAGATGCTTATTCGGGCCTTTGGCTTCATAATATTTGAAATCACCATAGAACAATCTCTCGTAGTTCCAGATTACCGAACTCACGATGTAGGGCGGATCAACTGTCTACATCTATTCAGCATCTGACGGCTAACACTTACTATGGAACCTCAGGTTTCTGAGTTCTAGGTCCTTGGGTCTTCAAGACTTCAGAGCTTCGGAGGATCTCTCATCCACACATCCAAACTGTTAATCTCCAAACATTCCCCATCACCTTTCGTGATGTCATTACATCACATCACTTAACGTTTTTCAATTGCAGGGGAATGCAACAATGGTTTGGAGAAACCCGCCTTTCATCGCACAATTCTTCTGACGCTGACATGTAACCCCTCGGTGAAACCGAGGTTTGGATTGCAAGACTACCTTGGAGAATTAACCCCCGTGCAACTTGGATCCCCGCAATTCATCCTGGCCGTTTATATTGATGTATAGTGATCAATTCCAGTGTGGGTCTTTTGACCCTTAACTTCATTACATAAGATCGGCCCCACTAATCATGCTCATACAGAGTTCCATGTGGCGGAATACTAGCAATTGACTCATGGCCCAATCAGATGGGTGTCACACATCACGTTCCATATGGAATTTCAAACTTCTACGTGTTCAAAACCCACTGACACATGACACACAACCCATGTGCCCACATCAAACCAAGTGACATCACCATGCCATGTCACTTCGAAGTTTCGAACTTCAACCCTTCTCTTGTTTCTGGCATCAGACTTCACTGAAGTCACGAAATCCGAAGGGCTTCTGCGTTAACTACTTTACACCTTCCACAGATCTAATGGTCGTAAGGGATTTCCCTTCCTTATGAACAGAGTCTATGACGAAGAATAAACTCTGTTACTCTGCGGATTTCCAAAGGAATTCACGACTAACTGCCTCACAACATTACCATATCTGATGGTCATGAAGGATTGTCCTTGTCCCAAACAGATCCTAAGGTCCACATTACTCTGCAGCCCAATACCATGTCTATAGTGGTTTTACAACACCACTATTGAGCTTTGTAACATGACCAAGGTAACTTCTTGGCACTCGGGAAGGTTCCGAGGTTCGAAATTGGTCCTCCACACACAATTTCCTCTTAAAAATTTGGGTCCATTGACCACTTATCCAGCCCATCTAGGCTCAGCATTGAAACCATGATCTGAACTCAAATTTTGTCTACTTCAACAACAATTCTTTACAAAAACATTTCTTCAATTTCCACTAACATGGCCCATCCAGGCTTAGTCTTGAAAACCATGGCTCTGATACAAATTTGTAACATCCCCATCCATCAACCAGCCTGGGCAATGCCACTACTTAGATCTGAATTGGCTGTGATACCAAATTGTAGAATCCATGTCCCTCCATAGAGACCGGGTAATGCTACCACTGTGGAACATTCACATATAAATATATAACATGCATTTTAATCGAAATAAAACACATAACAAAGAGTTACTTCTACCTGTAAAATTTCAATACAAATTAAGTATTTCCTATGATTATCCTGATCTAACAATTATATGCCATTTTTAAATACATAATTTCTTCTACTAATATTCTTTCGGAAATTAAACCACGATCACAAAGTGAAATATCAAGAACACATAACACAAAAGTTTTACAGGGAAAGCATAAAGCTAAAAACCCCACTATCATATATTATGTATATCATGGATCATGAAACAATCTCATAAAAAACTCTAATCCAAGTGCTCTTAGTACAACACAATCGTCTCACACTGTCATACAAAAATTGACAAATTCATGTGCCAATATTCTGTCTCCAGACAACCTGCCTCCTCTGTATAATCCCTGCAATTAGAATTCACACAATGAATTTAAATTTCTAGTTTGCACATGATCATGAGCATATCCACTGCATGTGTGATTGCATGAGTGCACTTCACTCAAATCACAATTGATAGCCAAACTTTCCCTTTCACCTGTTATCTCAACTAGGTCTCCACTACATCTGACATGCATGTAGTTAACCGTGGTGAATCTTTAGTTGCACTTGAGTTCACTGATTTTGAATTAATTAATAATTAATTCACTGAACTCTCACTAGTGTAAGTTCAGTTACAACTAGTACAACTGGGATTAACTCACTTAACTGAGTTAAACTACTTCACAACTCTCATAACTACACTTATAACTCTGTTACAACTTCAAGTCACCTCCATGTCTTACCATCCAACCTTTGAACTCGAATTTCCCATAGTTAACTGATTTTCCATTTCAGTTAATTATTTCAAGTAATTGTGAGATAATAGATTAATATTTATTGTCCAATTTATTTAAGGGATAAGTAAATTAGACACATGTTTCTTGTTGACTTTTCAACACTCCCTCTCAACAAGAAAGGGATTATCCTTCACCCTAATCCTGTCTCTATGATATTCAAATTTTCTCCTGGTGAGTGCCTTCGTTAGATTTTCTACATCCTGATCTTCCATAGGAATTTATTGAAGCAACATGATATTCCGCTGCACATAGTCTCTGAGATGATGATTTCGGATATCTATATGCTTAGATCTATCATGAAACACATGATTAATTGAGAGTTTAATGCAACTCTGATTATCATAATGAATCACTGTCAGATCTAAATGAGAACCAAACAAACCAACCAAGATCTTTCTCATCCAGATAGCCCCACATGCAGCTTGACTCGCTGCCATGTATTCTGCTTCCACTGAACTAAGTGCCATGGATCTTTATTTCCTGTTGTACAAAGAAACAACTATAGATTCGATACTAAAGATCCCCCCTGATGTGATCTTTCTATCTGTTGGGTTTCCCTCCCAATCTACATCCATGAAGCCATGCAACTTCACATCATCTGTCTATCTGTACCATAATCCATACTTAGATGTGCCCTTCATATATCTCAAGACATGCTTACCCGCCTTCTAAAAGAGTTTGGTAGTCTTAACCATCGCTTGACTTAGCTGGTTAACCACATAGAAAATGTTCAGTCTCGTGTTCACTAAATACATTAGCGAACCTACTAACTGTCGATAGACAGTAGAATCCACTACCTCTCCAGAAGTAGCATCCTCTTTCCTCCAGTTTCCTGGAAGAGGAGTATCCATGGGTTTGCAGCCTTCCATGTGAAACTTACCCAATATCTCCCTTGCATAGTTTCCTTGAGACACAAAACGTTCACCATATCACTGCCATATTTGCAATCCAAGGAAATAATGAAGGAGGCTCAAATCCTTCATCTCAAACTCCTTTGCAAGGTCATCCTTGCATGAGTGTATTAGCTGCTCATCACCAGTCAATATTAAATCATCAACATAAAGAACAATGATTAAGAGCTTACCCTCCACCAAAATTTGGTATAGGTTTTCATCCGCTTCACATTTGGTGAAGCCCAATCCAGTGAAATAACTGTCTATTCGAGTGTATCAAGCACAGGGTGCTTGCTTCAGCCCATACAATTCTCTCTTGAGTCTACACCCTTGTGAATCCTTGTCAAAGGTCTCAAAACCTTCTGTTTGTTCAATGTACACTTCTTCCTCAATGATCCCATTGAGAAACACAATTTTTACATGCATCTGATGAATGTGCCAGCCCATCTGCGTTGAGAGTGCAAGGATCAATCTTATGGAAGAGTACCTTGCGACAGGTGTAAAGGTCTCATCATAATCTATCCCCTCGATCTGTGAGAAGCCTCAGGCCACAAAACTGGCCTTGTATTTCTCCAGACTCCTGTTAGCAGCTTGCTTTACCTTGTAAATCCATCTCGAACCTACCACTGATTTGTCGACTAGTCTTGGGACAATTTCCCATGCACTATTTTTGACAATGGATTCATACTCCTCTACCATAGCATCAACCCAAGTGGGATCCTGCACTACTTCCTGAAAGAAATATGGTTCAGTCACAATACATTTACTCATGAGATCCATGTATCCAATAAATCGATCAGGATATTGTCTCTGTCTGCACTGTGAAGTAGGGGCTCCTACATTTTGTGCAACATCTAGTCTCAATCTGTCAGCTTCCGTGGTGCACTTTCTGCCATTTCTGATGGATCTCTCTGCTTGAGTGGTTTCCTCCACTCCATGAACATCCTCATGTGGTTGATTCACATCTTTAGACTCATCTTTGGGAACCAACAGTTCCTCTTCTGCATGAAAGTCTAGCTCCCTCTCAAGCGACAACCACATGGATTTCCCTTCATCGAATTTTATATCCCTTCACATAACAATCATCTTATTGTTAGGAAAATACACACGATAATTATGGGTTGTTTCTGTGTACCCAAAAAATATCCCAACTTCAACACTCAATTCCAGCTTCTTCCTGGAGTCCTTGGTCACATGCACATAAACAGATGAGCCAAAAATTTTAAAATGAGAAACATCAGGTTTCTTACTAGTGAAAGATTCTTCAGGTGTACTCATGCCAAGTATTCTATGAGGAAAATGGTTTTTCACATAAACTACAATATTGCATCCTTCTGCCCAAAAATGCATTGGTAGGCCCCGATCATGCAACATTGTTTGTGCAACACCCACGATCGTTCTATTCTTTCTCTCCATGACCCCATTTTGTTGTAGGTTATGAGGCGCTATGTGTTCTCTTCGAATTCCTTCTCTGCTACAGAAGTCTTTGAATTCATTAGAGATATATTCTCCACCATTATCTCTCCTTAGATATTTCACTTTCTTCCCTGACTCTTTCTCCACCAATGCTTTAAACTCACATAAATTTGAGAATGTTTGATCCTTCTTGTGCATGAAGAAGATCCAACATTTACGAGAAAAGTCATCAACAAAAATAACATAATACCTATGTTTTTCTATTGAAGCAACCGAGAATGGTCCACATATGTCTATGTGAAATCTCTTTAGGATTACCGAAGCACGATTCTCCTTTTCATGAAAGGTGGACTTTAAATACTTCCCCGGGGTGCACCCCTTGCACTGATCTAACTGAGCAAGTGTTCCCCTTGGAATTCCAATAGATATTTGTTGCATGATATTCAAGGCTCCATGATGAAGATGGCCCAATCGCCTGTGCCATAATTCACCCTCATCCCAGCTCACCACGTTTTCTGCCTTGCCCACCATGGCACCACAACCATCTACCTCCAGCATGTAGAGATTCTTAACTCAAATCCCTATCTTACTGACTTGAACCATTTCTTTATGTCACAAGTAGGCTTTTCCACTGTTGAAAGTAACGTCATAGCCTTTTTCCTCCAACATTGCGACTGAGACCAGGTTTTTCTTCATACCTAGAACATGCATAACATTTTTTAATTGAAATGGTTTACCTAACTCCCTCTGAAAGGTAATGGTACCAATACCAGTCGCACTGTATCGTCCATCGTCGCCCATCTCTATATGCATTGTGAGATATTTCTCCTCCAAGTCACTGAAAGACTCTTTATCTCTCATCATGTGGTAGGAAGGGCCACTATCCAAATGCCACACCAATCCTGATGCACTTGAAGCCATGCATGCGATCAAAGAGAAGTCAAGTTCAAATTGTGAGACAAGAGCCTCACTAGTTACAGCTCCAACAACTGTCTTGTTCTTCCTCTTCTGTGGACAGTTAGTAGCAATATTCCCATGTTCATGACAGTGAAAACACTTCACTTTGGAAAAATCTAGCTTCTTGACTTTAGACTCGGATTTTGAATGGAATTTATTCCCTTTCCCTTTCCTTGCCTTGGTAGTCAAAGCACAATCCCCTTCATCATCATTCTTTAATGAAGATCCATCTCTGGTGTTCCGCCTGAACTCCTTCTACACTAGATCCGACCATAGTCATTCCCAATCTGGCAATTTTTCCCTTCCATTGACAGAGTCTTGATAATTGTGCCAACTCTTGGGAAGTCCTAGGAGAGCCAAGATCACCAAATAATCAACAACGACTGTTATTCCCACACTTCCAAGCTCATCTTGACATTGGACAAACTTCATGAGATATTTTGGAATGGAGTCACCCTTCTCCATCTTGATCTTCCTGAGTTTATCTTTGAGCGCCAATTTCCTATGGTCGTTGTTGTTCTGGAATAGATCCATCAAAGCCTTCCACATTGAATCTAGTGTGGCTTTCCCATGGATATTAGAGACGATGTGGTCTCGTACTCCCTCCAAAAAGATCCTCCTCACCTTTGCCACTTTCTTTTGCCATGCATCAAGATTTGTAGTGTCTGTTGCATCTGGCTTAGGAACATATTTGTCAATGTATTCCTTCAAGCCATTGTGTTTGAGTACTGCTTCCATCCTGTCCTTCCAAGCAATGTAGTTAGAGATGCCTTTGAGTGCATACTCTAACCTCAAGGCAATGAAAGAAATTTCGATCTTGAATCAATTGTAGCACTAAGAAATTCCTTCTGCAAATTCAAATTTTATCCAACCACAAACTCAACTGCTACAATCCTTCTTACCTGGGAGGTTTGCACCTGACCAATTACTAGCCTGAGGGAAGTTTGCACCTCACCAGTGTACAACCTGTGAAAATTTTGAGGGAGTTCACACTATAATGCACAGTGGGGTGAGGGAGGTTCACACCTCTCCTTTGAGTATCCTGCAAAAATATTAAGGGAGGTTCGCACCTCTCCTTTGAGTAGGGTGCAAAAATTTCTTCTCTCGGAAATGTGCGATGTTTTCAGTACTATTCCATCACACCTTGCTAGAGGCGGGACCTGTAAAAATACTATTATTTTCACACCTCACTTCCGTGGCTCCATGGCTCTGATACCATGTAAAATTTCAATACAAATTAAGTATTTCCTATGATTATCCTGATCTAACAATTATATTCCATTGTTAAATACATAATATCTTCTAATAATATTCTTGCAGAAATTAAACCACGATCACAAAGTGAAATATCAAGAACACATAAAATAGAAGTTTTACAAGGAAAGCATAAAGCTAAAAACCCCACTATCATATATTATGTATATCATGGATCATGAAACAATCTCCTACAAAAATCTAATCCAAGAGATCTTAGTACAATACAATCGTCTCACACTATCATACAAAAATTGACAAATTCATGTGTCAATATTCTGTCTCCAGACAACCTGCCTCCTCTGTACAATCCCTGCAATTAGAATTCGCACAATGAATTAAAATTTATAGTTTGAACATTCTCATGAGAATATCCACTGCATGTGTGATTGCATGAGTGAACTTCACTCAAATCACAACTGATAGCCAAACTGTCCCTTTCACTTGTTATCTCAACTAGGTCTCCACTGGATCTGACATGCATGTAGTTAACTGTGGTGAATCTTCATTTGCATGTGAGTTCACTGATTTTGAATTAATTAATAATTAATTCACTGAACTCTCACTAGTGTAAGTTCGGTTACAACTAGTACAACTGGGCTTAACTCACTTAATTGAGTTAAACTACTTCACAACTCTCATAACTACACTTATAACTCTGTCACAACTTCAAGTCACCTCCATGTCTTACCATCCAACCTTTGAATTCGAATTTCCCATAGCTAACTGATTTTCCATTTCAGTTAATTATTTCAAGTAATTATGATATAATAGATTAATATTTATTGTCCAATTTATTTAAGGGAAAAGTAAATTAGACACATGTTTCTTGTTGACTTTTCAACACTACCATACAGATTCAAATGTAATAGACAGTAATTCATATACACAACATAATACATGATAGCATTCCATCATCACAAGCATGTAGAAAATAAAATTAAGCACATAAATGATACTTATCTTTTAGTTGGAGTAAATCCACCAACTATGTGAAAACCTTCCACAAACCTCCCAGCCATAGACATTGGGTCACCCTCAAGATGGGACTAAGATCCACTGGGAAATAGATTCCTAGGCTAGGCAAGGTCAACAAGGAGGTCACACAGTTTCATAGGAAATATTCTCTCCCAGGAGCCACTTACGCCCATTGCCCACAGACTCTCATTCCCCACTTGCATGTCCCACCCCAAGAGTATACACCTTCACTGTCCTACATTCCTTCGGCTGCTAAACCTCCCTTGCCTTGGACTTCAGCAACAAGACATATCATAATTCTTTGAGCTCTGTGGCAGCTACAGGAGGGCTTCCAAGAGTTCTCACTTCCTCCCCACACTCTCTCACCTAGAGATAGTCTCTCACAGGCCTGTCAACCTGCCTCTTCAACCATTTACTGCTCAATTCCCGCAAGGTAAGGATAATATCATATCAAAAACATTCGGTTAACTCACGGGTGACAGCAGCTACAGGGAATTGGGTATGGACATCCAAAAATGACAAAATCCCACTAAGACACAAGACGGATCATGTAGTACATAGGACAACAACCCAAACGGTTAAGGCACAAACTCAGATTTGCAGTGTGGATAAACCTTGGTTCATTTGAAACACACGTCGTCTTTTTCCCTTCCCTCTATTTTCTCAAATGTGTTAGGTTATGCCAAGGGAAGATGCAGAGGCTAGAAAGTTCAGGAGGAGGATCGAAGAATGAAAGAGAGACTCCCAACATGGTTGACTCATTAGTTTTAACTGCATGCACCTAGGTCAACACTTGTCTTCCTAGAGCCACATGAGTTCCACTTAGCACATGTTCCCTTTACAGGAACTTAGGACAACACTCAACATGCCCACCTTAGCCTTCAGGAGATAATAATAAATTATTATCCCCTTTAGAGGTAATCCCCCTATCTTATCCCCTAGGCCCACACACTTAGCCTCCTCCTTTTAACACCTAGGATCCTGGCCTTTAACACCTAGTCTCCCCGCCCTAATAAACACATAAGCCCACCAAATTATATACACTTGGCTCATGAGCCTATAAACATAATTACAATTCATATCATAACTAGGGCACGTCCTTGGGGATATTACAAACATCATGAACCTCGGGGACTTACCAGTGTTCGACAACACTGGAAAAGTTTCAAGGTGTACCAAGTTTCTGATCAACAGGGTGCATGACACAAGTCTATGGTTGGATAGGAGATATCCAATCCATGAAAAATACATCCAATAGCTTATTGAATTGTCCCTTGAGGGAGAGGACATGTCCAAATGGTTCCAGGGTCCCGAAAATCATGACAAGAATAAGGGGGAGCCCATCCTATATGAAAGGTTTCACACACAGAGGGGGGGGCTCACAACCAAGATCGACCCCATACTACCTGAGACGGTTAAGACCGGTTGCTACATCATTTCTAGAAAATTCATGAGGTCCTACTACAAGGGAGAATGCACACTGGATGTTGTATCAATGGTGGATGTTTTCACCAATGGCATTGTATTCAATTGGTGAAACTACCTATTGGAGGAACTACTTGTGGCCTGCGAGGAAGCCCAAGAGAAAGGTGTTACTTTCACCTATGGATACTTGTTTCTTGCATTTGCAATGCTCAAGTGGATGCCACCTCTCAGAAGATTATTCGTGCTAGCAGATAAGGGGAGCATAGAGAAAATGGTTGAGCCCTGGCATTCAAGGGTAGACTTGGAGAACATTGCCTTCAACAACACAATGTTCTCCAAGTGGTACAATGGGCTAATTGACATAACATAGAGGTTTCACATTCCATGGGAGTTTCTTAACTACAATACAATGAACATATCATTCAACATGAACCGACACCATACATTTGTGTGGTTGAGTTATGTCAACAGGGAGGAATTCCACTCGTGGATGTTGTCGTTCTATTTGGACGAAGAGGCCTTCGACAAGGAGGTGATGTCATGGCCTGGAGTCAAAAGCAACCCACGCAAGTCAGGGATGCACTATGTTTTTCCCACTGAGTTGTTGAAGAAGAAAGGTTAGAAATTAGGGGTAGGAACGAGTTCCTACCCAGTGGTATAGAAGAAAGAAGCTATGGCACAAACAAAATCACAAGAGGAGGAAGAGACACAACTACTATAGTGAAAGAAAAGAAAATTGTTGATGTTCCCACAACTTCCGGAGCAAGCTATGTTGAGAGGTAAGGATGTCAATGAAATCCTTAGTGCTACATTTATCACAGAGCCTGTGGCTAAGAAAACCACGATGGGGATCTCGCTGAGAAAGGTTATGAACCCCCAACCCATTTCATCCACCATTCCCCGCACTCACTAAGTGGTTCGAGCAGTCCCTATCATACATATCCAAGACGAACCTAGGACTGACACCACTCCATCAACCATAATCACTGAGAACCCTCCATCACCACCATAAGCCCAGTCACCACCTTCAAAAATCGATAGTCAACCCCAAACCACTAATCCAGAACCCATGCATCTCATTCCCCCAGAAACACCCAAGCAGAGACCAAAAATTCTTGTTCCAAATCTAGAAGTAACTTAACAAAGGATACAATTGACTGGTATGAACCCTGAATCCTAGCACCAATAGATCATACCTTTTGTTTCGCATAAGGAAACTTTGTTTTCAATGAAGATGAAAATGGTAGAAAAGCCACAAGTCCCAAGTCCCCATCACACTTCATCAACGACCAAGGTTGAGGGTGCCATGGGAAGCGCAACTCCGGAAGTAGAGGCACATAAAGAGGCAGAGATACCATAGGTTCAGAAGGAAACTGAGACGACTTCAGGACAAAGAGAAACATTAGCACAGGAACATATGGAGCTAGTTCTCCAAAACCCTCAACAGTGCATAGAGTTGCTTGCTATAGTGGGAAAACCCCTCTACGGACTACACCAAGGGTCTAAAGTGTAGGCATAGCAAACCATATAAAGTATCCTACTTTTAATCACTATCCCAACATTACCCCACAATCATACATAAAATAAAAGAGAGAGGGATCCGGTAGGCCTACCTTAAACTCAATGTCCGGTGTCGATCCCTTTGTTCTTGGTTGTTTCCTGACTGCAAATCTCCTCCCAAGGATGACCTGAATTCATCAAAAGACAAACTAGAAACTATAAGCATGCATTATACATATGGATTAGTGGGTTAGACATCATAAAAAATAAATGTAAACAAATCATACAAGTTTAAGACGTCATTTGGTGGGATGAAAAAAGTACTTCTTTATATTAATCTCACAAAAAGTCACTTACAACATGAGACTGGCACTGCTCCTCGAACTTGGTCCTGGGCTCCTCTTCACCTTGCACCAACTGCTTCCACGTCTTCTTCTCCTCTTCAGTTCTCTCTTAGGGAAATGGTAAAGGGCTTTGCAATTGGGGCAAAGGTGGATTGATAAAATGGGCAGAGTTTCTTTGCTCTCGTACTTCCCTTTGCAATGGGACCCAAACCCCTTACTTTATAGGCAAAAAGGGATAGTAACAGTTGGGGTGACTGGATATGGGAAGTCAAATATTTAAGTAATGGCCCGGAAACCATTATGCTATGAAATTTTCCACTTTTCGCGATATTCTGTGAGTGTACGCAGGATGTAGTGGGTTAGCAAGCGTGTGTACGCGGGCAGTAGTGGTGAAGGGCATGTACACCTTCAAATCAATGTTTTTTTGAAGAGCTTGTTCATTGATGGCTTGGAAAAGATAGCAAGTTAGATGGCTTGATCCCAGGTATGCATGTCTAGTGCAATTCAGGGTTATAACATATGCCCCCTAATGTGTGAGGTCAGAAGAGCATATGATGGCCGAAATACATTACAAATATTCACCACTGTACGACGCGAGTGAGCCCAGGGACCGGAGTTCAGGAGATTCCATCTACAAAAATAACAATTTGTCTCACTGAGGTGGGCATACCCATGCTCGAGATGAAATAAAATCATGGCTTCCAATCAAATACACTACAGATCCATGTCATATAACTATATAAAGTGTAGCCGTGAGAAGTACACAACATATCTACATCTCAAAAATCAAAATATATACATGTATAGTATCCATATTCAAGAAGCTGATGATGCCCGATGGATGGAGATGAGGTCTTCAGAGCTCAAGCAACAACTTCAAAATCTTCAAAACTCGAGTAGGAGTGTAATATGAGTGTACGACTTCACTAACGAGAGGTCTACGATGGCTCGTCGAGAACATACAAGAGGATCATGATGATCAGACATATAAATTCATTGATTTTGAACAAGGACTTGATTGGTCTTTCGGGGTGGTTAGGCATGAGGACAAGAGACAAAATGAAAAAGGGCCGACTCAAGTTTAGTACTACTTCCCTTGGAAAAAAGAACGAAAAAAGATGAGACTTAGGGAGCATGGAATTGACACAAGTTCATGATGCAGGAGGCAATGCGAACTCTCCAAATGTTTAGAAGGGTAACCAAATGGAGGAGGACACGACTTTGTGTAGAAAGAACAACTTCGTAAGGTCATATTCAATCCTAGATCTTTACAAACAAATGGAAGGATGTGCTTTGTCCAAGGGTGACTCATTGTGCTAACAACAAAAAGAAAATACTTTTCCCTTCCTCTTTTTGGGGTATATTTGAAAAAGAATAAAGAATGCTACGTTAAAAAGGAGGATCAAGTGTCGCATACATACTAGTTCCAAGTGCAAGTAACACATTGATTCTTAGAGAAAGGGGACATATGCAGGAAAAGGACACTCGGGAAAAATCCTCCATGGGTCAAGGTGTTAAGACGCAGAGGCAAAGTGCTACAAGTCTTGCGTATAAGACATGATTTAGATGGTTAAGTTGAGATAAAAATGGAGCTAGCATTAGGCCAAAGATGCAGGAATGAAAATGCGATTAATAAGACACAATGATAATGTCCTTCAATGTAATTTTAATGAGCTCAGAGAAGGTAAGCTCGACGGTTTTTCATTTTTAGGGAGTCTGAAAAAAAATGTAAAAGGAGACTCCACTGGGGTACCTTTTTCAAAGATAGTCTAGTCGACTTAAAAAGGGGTAAACTAGCACCGAGCAGACGTGTTTTCCAAATCATTTTAAAAAGTGTGACAAAGACAATATCACTCGTCAATCTTTTCATTTTTAAGGAGTTTGGAAAGATCTTAACTATGAACTCTGTAAGGGATGTTCTTCTGGACCAATTTAACGAGTGTGAAGAAATGAGGTCACTCGGCCATATTTTCAATTTTAGGGAGTCTGAAAAGAGATTAACTATGGACTCCATGGGGAGTTCCTTTTTCATAAGTTTAGTCCCTCAGGACCGAAAAAGGGTTAAATATATACCTGAGAATACTCTTCTAGAGAACCGAAGCTCCTAAGTATACCTTTGTTCGTACTTTTGACCATCTGGACTGAAAAAGGGGTAAAATACCACCAGAAAGACGTTCCTTCAAATTTTAGTTTAGCGAGCATGAAGGGCCACAAGATCACTCAACAATATTTTCATGTTTAGAGGGTCTGAAAAGGGATTAAAAGAAGACCCGTTGGGTTTTGGGAGTCTCGAGGGTGAGGTCAAGAGTGATAATGAATCCTGCAAATGAGGCTCAAACTCGTAATCTGGAAAACATTATAAGGAATCCCGATCCTATAGTCATTAGTGACGACATGGACACCAAAATGCAACCAGGATCTACCTAGGGCATCGATGTGAAGGTAGGATCTACCACTAAATTACAAAACTTTTAGAGCATGAGTGAGGGTTCTGTGTCACAATTCGGTGGGATCGATCCTATGGAAAAGAGAAAAAGACAATGAGGTGCAACAAGTGGATTTGGCATCCTATATTACATGCACAAAGTTGAAAAATGACTTTTTACCAAAAGACCTTTAAAAATGACCCATCTCTAAAAAAAATTCTCAATACCCAAAGTAACACTTATCGTAACATCCTCTGAGAAACTCAAGAACCATAGTAAACAATTTTCAAGATAGAAAAAATGGCAAAAGGGTTCAAAAAATGACAAAAAGGGGCCAAAAATGTCTATAAATAGAAAGTTGGCAGCTCATTATCACCATTGTAAATTGAGAATTGACCAAAAGTCAAAAAACATCCCTTTGTCGAAATAGTTGATTCCGAGAGCTTCAGTGGATGAAATGAACTTCCGTTTGGATCAAGTGAGTACACAGTAACCCCTCTTTCATTCCCATTCCTCAATTTTGTATTTGTTTTTTGTTTTTTTGGGGGGTGCTGACCTTTATAGAGGTCATCCCTGTGTGTACGCGAGCTATCCAAGAACAACTCGTGTGTACATGTGGGAAGAAGATAAATTGTCTGCGTGCACACGCGACTGTACCCAAGACAGCCCATGTACACCCTCAAATAAGGGGTAAAAATGGAAAGGCAAGAGTTAACTCTCCATTCATTTGATTTTGTAGGATGTATGTGAATTAGAGAGAGATGGAGCATGAGGACATTGATTTTTGTGTCTCCGAGGACCCTACTGCTATCATTGTTTTGTCACAATGTGGGTTGCTAAAGTTATTCCAGTGTTCGTTTATGAGGGTACAACCCAGGTTGCTAAATGTATTGATAATTTACTGACATCCTGACATAGAGGTATTCATGCTCGAGGTGTAGTCATTGACTCCAAGGACTGAGGAAATTTACTTCCTGACTGGTCTCTCGAGGAGAGGGGATCCAGTCAACTTGTGCAATTTTTCCCCCGGGCCTCACAACATTGAGGATTTGATTGGACTCCATTGCGAGGCTGGTATTGGGAAAGTAGGTTCTCAGGTGCATATACATAAGATCAATAACCTATCACTCAAAGTGATAGTTCAACTTATTGGGTGGATCACTAGATCCACAGCTTTACATCAGGCTTTCTAGGTGCACATGCATTGTGTGGTACAGTGCTTAAATTCACAGATTTTTGACTGGAGTACCACCATGCTGGATTGCATGAAGAGACAACTAACAGAGTGTCAGATACGGGAGCACCAAAACTTTGGGTTTGGGACCATTTTGTGCTCCTTTTTCTTTGAGAGGGTACCCATTCAGAGTCCTCCAGAGACTATACGAGGGCACGAGACCTCTCTCCCAGCGTTATGTATATGGGAGGTGTTGTTTCCACAATAGTGGGGAGGGGGGACCATAGAGGCCTTTGATGGCATGGTTTTTGACTAGTGGTCATGATAGATTCTGGAAATAGAGGAATACCCCTATGTCAGGATCAATTTTTCTAGAGATCCTGACATGCCAGTACCTCCCAGAGTAGAGTGAGGAGATATGGGTAAGTTTGCTTTTCAAAGTTATTTATTTTTTATGTCTTTTTATATATATCATTTTTTGTATACCAGAGTATTTGACACTTACATATCTGTTATGTATAGATGTGGGACCAGTGCGTCCAACAGACGTTTCGAGGACTAGGCAACATCCTTGACTAGAGGCAAGACCAGCTAGAGCCACCGGACCAGTAGCAATAGTAGGGGGGCCTCCAATCGAAGAGACTGAGAGAGTATTGAGATGGGTAGAGCAGAACATTACCATGCTCAATCGTACAGTCCCTATGGCGGAGATCAAGGATCTCCCACCGTCGATGCAACCTCACATAGTTGGGGTGCCACGAACTTGGTTCCAGCTCTTTCGGAGTTTGGTGAATGTTGTTGTTCACTACGGTAGGGCCAATAGGCCCCGCCCTTAGCTAGGCTAGACTACTTACATTTCGAGAGAAAATTTTGTATATTTTTGAGGGCATAAGCCCCGTGACTCTGATTGGACATATTTTTGAGGCGCTTGCGCCCACCCATGTACTCTGATATTTTTTGATATATATATGGATATTTTTCATCTTTTTATGTCTTATGGATTACATCTATTTTAAAAATGTATTTACATGTGCATGTGTGTTCTTTTTCTTACATGCGTGTAATATTCCAATGTAATACATGATTAGCTAGAGTATATGTGATTTGATTCAATCTCCTAGGAACATGGATATACGTAATGTAATCAAAGCTTCATTCTAAGAGACGTACCCTAAGGAACTGTCGGTGTAGTGTAGGATCGTAAACACAGTAAACCCTATTTAACTAAGACACAACCAACTGAATTTCTAAGTAGACCTGAAGGTAAGAGATACCATGCGACAAAGAGTCATGAAGAAAATCTAAGATTGTGTTGAATTCTGCGACATTGTTTATGGTGACACGTAAACAGAAACCTCCTGAAGATAGCAACTGGCCCTGAGGTGTGAAAATCACTCAAGCTGCGTAAGCAAGCCTCCAAGTGTGCTAGATAGCACTGTCCGCAAACCCTATGAACACCTATGATTCACTTGACATATGCCACAGTGAAAAAGATGACATCAAAAATGACATGTCCATAAAACAAAAAGACAAAAACTAGAAAGAGAATGTACATGACTATACATATTTTACAAGAATTCACCCAAGGTGACCCACCTACGAGTAATACTTCTTGAGGTAGAGCCCATTTCTGAGCTCCGCCAAAGAATTTCCCTCAAAGTCCATCAGACAATAAGCGCCCTTCTTTAAAACCTCCTTCACGATGAAAGGTCCGAACCACATGGGTTTGAACTTGCCTGCCCCCATGGGGTCGTTATCTTAGTCTTAGACTAGGACAAGGTTTCCTTCAGAGAAAATCCGAGGACAGATGGACCAATCATACTGAAAGTTGAATTTTTGTTTGTGAGCCTCATTAGCCAAGGATGCATCCCGACACTGCTCATCGAGCTTCTCAAGATATAATCAATACTATTCAAGTGGTGAAGTGTCTAGCAATAACTGTACTACCAACTTTAGAGAGGGGATCTAGCACTCTATAGGCAAGACTGCTTCCACCCCGTAAATGAGTTGAAAAGGTGAGAAGCCAGTTACAGTCTTAACAGACGTTCGGTAGGCCCATAATTCCAAATACAACATCAAATGCCAATTTGACCTGGTTGAATCAATTGTTCACTGTAAGATAGTCTTAAGGGATTTATTCACTGCTTCCACCTGACCATTCACTTGTGGGTAGTAGGGTGACGAATTTTCTTGCCTCAACCCAAGATTTGATGTTAACTCAGACATCATTTTGTTCTTAAAGTGACTACCATGGTCAGTGACAATCTTTCTTGGGAGGTTGAACCTTCCTATTATCTGGTTAAACAAAAAGAGAGTTGCGGTCTCACCATCATCTTTAAATGTTGGCATAGCTTCGACCCACTTCGTGAAGTAGTCTATTGCTACGATGATATAACGGTGCCCCCTTGTCTAAGGAGGGTTGCATGTAGCATAATAAATCCCCCACTTGGTGAAGCGACCAACTATGATGACGAGAAACATGGGAGCGGGGTGTGCCCTCATATTCTGAGAGAAGATCTAACATGGGTGGCACTTGTTGACCGATTCAACACAATCTTTGATTAATGTTGGCCAAAAGTAGCCAGCTCGTAGAATCTTTTAGGTTGTTTCCAACCCAGAGAAATGACCACCACATGCTCTAGTGTGGCAATCGTTAAGCACATTTTCTGCTTCTTCATGGGTGAGACATCGACGAAGGATGCAATCTACACCTCGAAGATACAGAGTGTCCTCAAGTATGAGATATTTTTTGGGCTGATGACGTATATGAAGACACTCATCACAAGAAGTTGTTGGAAGGTTTACAGTTGGGAGTAAGCTTGTCATTGATGGAAAGAACATCGATGGCAAAGATCAACATGATCAGCAGCGCAGTGATAATGGAAGAGTAAACTCCATTTTAGAATTTCGGATACCAGGAGTTGAAGTGTCGAAACACTTCATCACCGAAGTGGAAAAATCGCGAAGCAGCGAAATCGCGATGTGGTGAAATCGCGAGAAGATATGGGCCGTAGGATCTAGGGTATCTATGAAGGCTCAATAGTTATTGGATATGGTGAAGCTGCAAGGTGGATAAGTCCAAGAGTCATCCAACTCCCCAAA
Source organism: Picea engelmannii (assembly GCA_009831015.1). Lineage (NCBI taxonomy): Eukaryota > Viridiplantae > Streptophyta > Pinopsida > Pinales > Pinaceae > Picea > Picea engelmannii. Next base: position 396,729 of record ML790372.1, on the reverse strand, counting down.
ACTGTGAAGGAATCCTAGCTGTCCATCGAAGATAGTCGTGGACCATTGATTAAGTTGAAGCTTGGTGGAAGATCGTCATGTCGTTGACTGGAAAGTCAAAGGAACGGGGTTCCCTAACTTCTTGAATTCGCGATATGTGAAATTTCAAAATAATCCCAACCATTAGATCGAGGCCAAATATGGATCATTGATCAGGCACAACGAAGGCTCATGGAGTTGCGAAGTCCCAATAAAATATTGACCATTGATCCAAGAGGGACGTGTGGTAGAAGATCAGAGCATGTCAAAACTCCATCTTGGAGTTTCGTGTATCGTGACTTGGAGTGACGAGAACCTCCATCACAAGAATCGCAAGATGCGAACTCACGCTAAGATCTGGACCATCAGATCACCAAGGGTTCTGGACCTTTGATCTAAGCTCCATCTCAGAGCTTCACCTATTGCAAATTGGAGTGACAAGAACCTCCATCTAAGGAACTGTGAGATGTAAATTCACAATAAGATCTGGATCGTCAATTCACCAAGAACGTGGACTGTCAATATGAGCTCCATCTCGTAGTTTTTCCTATCGTGACTTGAAGTGATGAGAACCTCCATATAAGGAACAACAAGATGCGAGATCGTGATAAGATCTGGACTGTCAGATCTATGGAGATTTCATTTGTCGATCAGACTCGATGAATTTTATAAACTCATGAAATATAAAGCGCCTTTTTGGCACAGTCGGTGGTCACGAGAAGGGAAGGAGTCAGTTCAGATAAGCTCCATTTCGGGGTTTCAGGGATCGCAACTTGGAGAGTCGAGATGCCTCATCTCCATATTCAAGAAATGAAAAATTGTGAAAGCGCTTTATGCATAAGCACGTGGTCTTATTTGGTGGTCATACCATAGAAGAGATGAAGAGAAGAGTACGTGCAGACAAGCTCCTTTTCGGCGTTTCGTGGATCGTGACTTGGAAAGTCAAGAAACTTCACAACAAAATTAACGAAAAGGCAAAATGCAAAATTGTGAAAAGCACGTTATGAACAACTGCTTGGTCATATCCCTGGTCATATAAAGGAAGGAGCTAGCGTAGAAAAGCTCCGTTTTGGAGTTTCAAAAATCACGACATGAAGAGTCAATATGCCTCATCGCAGAATCTTTGAATTGTGAAAGTGTGAAACACATAAATCGTGACAATATCCTTTAGAGATAATCCAACTGATCTAAAAATTGAAGAAGACTTGAAAAACTTGAATAATTATTGCAAGTGAAATGTTATGTGTTTAAAGAAACAGGATCAATTTGCAACACATAAATTTAAGGATTACTTATGTGAAATACACATAGATAATAGCATAAACAATGAACATCAGCACATAAACACAACAACTTGATAAAGGAGTTCACCCCTCTTCGGGCTACATCTCCTGGTCCAGCTTCCAATGGATCATTATTATTAAATTTCTCAAAGTGCTCAAAAACATGCCTTACAATGCTCAAAATGACAAACCGACTGCTCCAATGGCTTCCCAACGTCCCAAAACCCCTGTCTGGGCTCTTTCGACACCTGAAATGGTCGACGAATGAGAAAGATATGCCTCCTTGAAGTCTCCTTCTCCAACTTGTTGTCTCTGGTTCTACAAATTGTACTCCTCCTTGAGAAAACCTGGCTCACACGCTCATTTAAGTGTAAAAACTCAGTCCCGTACATAACCGTGCACCGGTACAAACCGTAGGACGGTTAAGGGTGCGCCAGCCCCTAACCACCTCGGCTCTTGGGAACATGGCGCATGGGACCGCGCGCTTTGGAAAACGGTGGTTAGTTCGTTGTATAACTTCCGCGCCATTGGTCAAACCACAGGGTATACGTATTAACCATTGGTTAGAGTTTAAACCCCGTGTGCATGTTTATTTCAATGTACAAACCATAGCATATACATATGCGCGCACCATATATATACATTAACACAAAACTTTGGTTTATATATATGAATTCGCACCATATTATGTGGTGTGAAACCACGTGCCAATGGTCAGAGCCCGGTCACATGTAATACAATTAACCATGGGTCGGGGCTAAGCCCCGACCCGCCCCCCTTTCCAATTACAACAACACACAACTTTAAATATAAGCGCGTGCACACCATATACAAGGAACATCGGCGGGAAAGTTGGCTAGTGGAGTGTTATGAAGTCATTGGTGTTGGGGGAGGTCCGGGGGTCGAACCCCACAGACTCCCCATATAATTTTACATAACCAATTTAAACAAAAATGAAGGGACACGTGGCACCATTGGATTGGGTCACGTGTCTTCATATTACTTGCCAATCGAACACGTGTCCTCACCCAATTCGCCAGAAACCATCCAACCAAAAATTGCCATGTCATCACCGTACAGCCGGTATGTTCCTGCCACATCACCATACAGACTGTACGGACAGCTACAGTCAGCATCCAAAAATTTTGCCTGTTTGGCTTGGCGGACAGATCACGATAACTCCTTCATACGGACTCCATTTGTGAAAGTAAATATACCACCGGAATCAGGAAGATGAGACGGACGCAATGACACTATTTTCGTTGTATTCCGAGCACTTTGAAAATTGAGCAAAATTTGATCCCCTGATCACACCTCCCCATTGGGAAGATTTTGGACCTCCAAAAGACTATCTCAGTCTATTTGAAGATGAGGGTATAGTGCCCTCACCCTTCCAACCTCAATCCACTTGGCCTTTCTTGGATTCGTCCCTTTAAGACCAACTTGCAAATACTCCATATTTCCTCGCTTCGAAGTTCGCATTCTCCTGTCAAGTATGGTGTCTTCCTGCAGTTCTATTAGATACTCTGGAGAAAAATCATCTAAGGAAGGAATCTGAACATACTCTCCGTGATCATCGATCAATGGAGGCTCATACAACTTCAAATTATCAACATTAACAACTGCATACATCTGCATATATGGAGGCAAATCTAAATGAAAAGCATTGTTACCAATCTTGCCGACAATTTTGAAGGGACCATATCGAATTGGTTTCAACTTTTTACCTTCTCCTTTAAGCCTCTCCTTGTTGATGTAAAGCCACACTTCATCACCAAATTCGAAACTGTGATCAACACGATGCTTGTCATGTCTCGCTTTGTACTTGGCCTGACTCTTTTCCAACTTCTCTTGCACCACCTGATGTATCGACTGAATTTGTTCGATGAACTTCTCTGCCCGATCAATATCATATTGCCCATCAACAACAATATCTTTCCCAAAGATGAAATCTAAAGGTGACTTGGGCAAATAGCCAAAACA
>ML790372.1:349431-389713 GCA_009831015.1 Picea engelmannii | reverse complement strand
TTTTGGTTTCATCATATTGAATCTTTTGTATTCTAGAATAGACTTCAATTTGACGTATCCAGTTATCTAACTTTTCAGCGTTAACTTCTCCATTATAAAGTGGCAACTCAAATTTTATATCAAGCTTCAATGAAGGAATTTGCAAAGGAGTTTTACCATTCCCATTGGGAAGATGTTTCGAACTTGAAGAAGAAGAAGAAGAAGATGATGGAGGAGGAGAGGGTGGTGGAGAAGCACCATTCCCTCCATCTCTGCCTGGAGTCTTGTCACCACCCCCTCCCTTATGCATTGAAGGGTTAGAGCCTTCACCCTATGACATCATGGTCCGTTCCATTATGACTTTCATCATATCTCTCATCTGTATGATAGTCTTCCTGAAGTCTTCTTCTTCATTCAAAACACGTTCATGATCTTCTGCATGTGCCATGCTTGGTGAATGTCTCTCTGCAACTTGCGGTGAATGAAACTGCTTCCTCCTCGTCGGATAAGAACTTGGCTCCACAAGTTGACCTTATCCTCTTGTGAGTTTCAACCTTGTGAGCATCAGAAACAAAACTTGCAAACAATCAAGTCTTCAAAACCAGTGCTCTGATACCAACTTGATCTAAAAATTGAAGAAGACTTGAAAAACTTGAATAATTATTGCAAGTGAAATGTTATGTCTTTAAAGCAACAGGATCAATTTGCAACACATAAATTTAAGGATTACTTATGAAAAATACACATAGACAGCAGCATAAACAATGAACATCAACACATAAACACAAAAACTTGATAAAGGAGTTCACCCCTCTCCGGGCTACATCTCCTGGTCCAGCTTCCAATGGATCATTATTATTAAATTTTTCAAAGTGCTCAAAAACATTCCTTACAATGCTCAAAATGACAAACCAACTGCTCCAATGGCTTCCCAACGTCCCAAAACCCCTGTCTGGGCTCTTTCGGCACCTGAAACGGTCGAAAAATGAGAAAGATATGCCTCCTTGAAGTCTCCTTCTCCAACTTGCTATCTCTGGTTCTACAAATTGTACTCCTCCTTGAGAAAACTTGGCTCACACGCTCATTTAAGCGTAAAAACTCAGTCCCGTACATAACCGTGCACCGGTACAAACCATAGGACGGTTAAGGGCGCGCCAGCCCCTAACCACCTCGGCTCTTGGGCACATGGCGTATGGGACCACGCGCTTTGGAAAACGGTGGTTAGTTCGTTGTATAACTTCCGCACCATTGGTCAAACCACAGGGTATATGTATTAACCATTGGTTAGAGTTTAAACCCCATGCGCATGTTTATTTCAATGTACAAACCATAGCATATACATATGTGCGCACCATATATATACATTAACACAAAACTTTGGTTTATATATATGAATCCACGCCATATTATGTGGTTTGAAACCACGTGCCAACGGTCGGAGCCCGGTCACATGTAATACAAATAACCATGGGTCGGGGCTAAGCCCCGACCCGCCCCCCTTTCCAATTACAACAACACAGAACTTTAAATATAAGCGTGTGCACACCATATACAAGGAACATCGGCGGGAAAGTTGGCTAGCGGAGTGTTATGAAGTCATTGGTGTTGGGGGAGGTCCGGGGGTCGAACCCCACGGACTCCCCATATAATTTTACATAACCAATTTAAACAAAAATGAAGGGACACGTGGCGCCATTGGATTAGGCCACGTGTCTTCATATTACTTGCCAATCAGACACGTGTCCTCACCCAATTCGCCAGAAACCATCCAACCAACAATTTCCACATCATCATTGTACGGCCAGTATGGTCCTGCCATGTCACCGTACAGACTATACAGACTGTATGGACAGGTACAATCAGCATCCAAAAATTTTGCCTGTTTGTCTTGGCGGACAGATCGCGATAACTCCTTCATACGGAATCTGTTTGCGAAAGCAAATATATCACCGGAATCAGGAAGACGAGATAGACGCAATGACACTGTTTTCGTCGCATTCCGAGCACTTTGAAAATTGAGCAAAATTTGATCCCCTGATCACCAACAGTGCAGATGAAACTGAAGGAGATCGGAGGGCTACTGTTTCACGTCATAGTGTAACTGTCAGAAACCACTGATGGTTTTTGCCAAAGGACTCGAAGACACTTCGGGGTGATTGACAGAGGACATGAAGAGTCTCTGGGAATCTTCAAGAGGGATGAAGATGCTCATGGAGGCGATTGATAGCTGGATGAGAATTGAAGCCTGTAACTAGAATAGAGAAGGTGAGCTCGACTGTCATAGAGAAGACGAAGAGTCTCAACTGCCATAGAGGCTGAGGAATCTCAGCATAACATACAGTGATGTTGAACGAGTGGAAACATGGCCAGAGAAGCTGAAGAGTCATGATGATGATCAGACATATCACTTGAGTTGTGGAGGATATCGACGTGGTGTGAGTATGCAGAGGGATTGCGCGCATTGCATGCAAAAGGTGCACAAAATATATAAATACAAAGTACAGAGGAGAGATGTGGTTTCCATTGCTATTGGAATTGTTGTGGTTGTTGTTGTTGAAGGTGATTCATGCATGAAGAAGGATCAGAGTGCAGCAGCTGAAAATCACAAAAGAAGAAATGTGCAGCGAATCGACATGGCGCATAGAGCATAAAAAGAAGAAGAACAGAATGGGCAGTGGATGCATGCTGGAAGACAGTGAGGAAGTCTGCGTAGAAAAATCTTGCAAAACAGTGATGAGACTAGTAAGTTGTTACTGAATACTATATCACTGTGATAGGTTTCATTATTTCATATTCATAATCCAGGGTGGTTGGGAGGTGCTAGGGAGGACTAGTGTCCTCAGAGGTTCAAGTGGGTGCTTGAACACATGGAGTTGGTGCTTCCTTCTTGTTGGTGCTAGAGAAACCAGGGAGTTGGTGCTAGAGAAAATTAGAGAGTTGGTGCTCTCAACAAGTTGTAGCTTGCAAAACAGAGGTTGTAGCCTCACAATGAGTTGGTGCTCATATGTATGATAATGTAAAGAATGTAAATAATACTTATCATATAAATAAGAAGAGGTTTTTACCTAGTATGGTTTTCCTTGGGAAATATCTGTCTCTGTGTTTCTCATATATGTGACTGATGTTGAATGTGCCATTGTTTATTTCCCTGCATTATTGTGATCATCATTGAGTGCCTTGTAAAGATTTTAAAAGAAGCATAATTTTTTAAGCACGGTAACAACTGATTCACCCTTCCCTCTCAGTTGTCCAACATAAGTAGAGGTAGGGCACTTCAAAGTCTGGAGATATATTAGTATATCTCTATACCAGGGGTTAGAAGACGTGATAAAAAACATGTCTCCTTTGATAGGCGACTCCTCAGGGATAACATCTCCTGGTTCGACCGAAAGTTCTGAGATGAGTTCCGCAAAGACCAACGAATTATTGGACTTTGCCAAAACAAAATCCAATTCAAATTCCTGTAGGATAACTATCCATCTACTAATATTTCTACCAATTACACGTTGTGTCAACACGTATTGAAACAGATTCACAATGGCAATGGCGGTGGTCTTGCGAAACAAGATGTAATGACGGAACTGTTGGACAACATGAACTGCTGCCAATGCAAGTTTTTCAATGTGGGAATAATGTATTTCTAGTCCAACCAAGCCTTGGATTAGGTAACAAATCACATATTCTAACAGAAAATCATCCTCCTCAACCAAGGCCATACTAATGGTCGACTCTCCAGTGGCCAAGTACAATAAAAAATATTTATTATAATTGGGTGGCCAAAGAAGATGGGTATACGTAAGGGCACGTTTCAATGCTTCAAAGGAGAACTGAGTGGCTTCATCCCAATGGAAAGGAACATCCTTCCTCAATAAATGCACGAAACCCTTTGTGATCTCGACATAGTTCATGATGAAATGTTGTAAGAAGTTCACTTTTCCTTGTAAACTTTGAAGGTGAGGGATTGTGCACGGGGGAGGAAATTGAACTATTTCTTCAACCTTTAGAAGATCAAACATGATCCCTGTTGTTGAAACTATGAAACCAAGTAGATGACCCGATGTGACACGAAAACTACATTTGTTTGGATTCAAGCGGATTCGGTAGTAGCAACATTTCTCAAAGATAAGTTGGAGGTGTGTGGGATGATCAACTCTCTTGCGAGATCATGACGCTAAATCATAGAGATAAGCCTCAACTATGTGTTTTAGTTTGTGGAAATAAAATGACATGGCCCACTGAAACGTAGCTCCAACATTTTTCAGACCAAAGGCATCTTCCGATGAGCGAATGTACCCCATGGACAGATGAAAGCGGTTTTGTGTTGGTCTTCGGGCTTGATCTATATCTGATTGTATCCCAAAAAACCATCCATGAAAGAAAAGGCTTCACAACCTGCACATTCATTGACTATCTGCTCAATAAATGGCATGGGGAAATTGTCTTTTGGACAGGCCTTGTTCAAATCACAAAAATCTGTACATACGCGAACCGTACCCTATTTTTTGTTGATTGGAACGGTATTTGACACCCATTGAGTAAATTGGATGGGGTAGATGAAACTAGCTTGTAGTAGTTTCTCTACTTCAACCTTAATAGTTGCTGCTTTCCTAGGATTGACTGGACGAAGCTTCTGCCAGACTGAATTAGCATCAGGATATGTTGTTATTTCATGTTCTATGATTCTTGGATCTATGCCTAGAATTTCCTCGTAAGACTAGGAAAACAGGTCGCATAATTCTTTAAATAAATCTATGTAGATTCGAATCTCCTCGGGGGACCAGTATTCTCTGACGAATATATTTACCACGATGCCAAAGGTTCTAGAGATATCGATAGGTATCGTTTGAGAAATGGTTTCCATATTTCCTTCAGCGTAAAAAACATGTGTAGCCAAAGGATTGATAGGACAAGCCTTATCTCCAGTCATAGTCAGAGTGAATTCACCTACTTCAATTATTCTTAAATCTAGGAGGAAATAAGATCTATGATGGAGATCATCCCACGATCTTTCTGGACTAGTCATTGTCTCAATAATCATCTCGTCTGAGGGAAATACTAAGTATAAAGAATCAGTATCGACGAGGGAACCTTGAGCCCATATAGGCTCGAGAACTGAATCTAACTCATATGCGGGAGTAAGATCTGGGTTGGAGAAATATTGATGGACTGTAGAGTACGCAACTTCTACCATGGAAAAAGGCATGGCCATGCCATGGTGCACTTTCCCTTCCATCATGGATGATGGGGAAGGAAGATTCCATGGATCGTTAAAGTAAGTCATGAAAAATGAAGAGATTTGAAAGATTTCAGCCCTAGGCGGGTAATGGACATTGTCGGTCGGAGGCGGGTAATTGAAAGTACCCATCAAAGGTGGGCACAAACCAACCTCTATGTTGACGATGTCGGGCTGAGGGTTATCAATCATCGAGACTGTGGATACCCCCATTGAAAGGTCAACATGGGAGAAGGATAACTGAAGACTATGAAAATTGTTGTGACCATTGCTTGCATAGCGTAGGTCCAACTCCTTCCTAACAAGATATTGTAATCGAGAGACACATCGACCACTTCAACTTCGACACACATGGTCTTCCCTCCTAACTGCATGGGAAAAGAGGGGATGATTCCATGTGGTCATAATGAACGATCGTCGAAAGTGTTAAGAAGAATAGGTGATAGAGACAAAATGGGTTGGCCAATGGCATTCCAACACACCAAATAAAACACGCATGTCGAGGTGCCCTCATCAACCACCATGCAGAAAATGTTCCGAGTAAGAGTTTTCGTGGTGTAATCCACTACTATCTGAAATGCTACGTGGTAAGGAAGATGAGGTTTTAAGTCAGGCGTATCAAGCATGATTGTTCCTAGATTACAAGTCTCAGCAAATCCTAAGGAAACTAATAAAGCCTTTCTCTGGGAAGGGCAGCGCTGGAAGACTTCCAAAGCTGACATTGCACAGGCGGTTTGTGAAAAATCCTCCACCACAGAGTAGTTCTGGGTGGCCCTTGCATTTGGGTTGTGGAAATATTTCTTGAATGCACCTTTGGGGATGCGTTTCATTGTTTCACCCAACATCTTCTCAATCTGAAAAAGAAGAGATGGGTTTTCAACTTCTTTACCCTTCTCGTAGGTGTTTGGCATTCTGTAGTTGCGTGTCCTAGTTGTTAATTCAATGCTACCTTTCATCATATACACATTTGTGGATGAAGGATTACTCAAAGACAAAGGGGGCCCCTAACTAGCCCCTTCCGTGCTTGAAGAGGCTTGAGCTAAATTTTGCCCATGCAGAAATGGATTCGTTAACACAGCAGGCTGCTGTTGTGCCAATAACTTATGGGCCTCCACAAGCTAAGGGAACTGGTGAGTCAGATGGTCTTCCTTGCAAAGATTACAAGGATACTTTGACTTCTTATTTTCAGTGTTACCCTCGCCAACATTATTGGTAGGTTTCTTATCCCCCTTACCCTTCTTTTGTTCTTTCTTCTTTCCTTTAGTCTAGTGGGTGGCCTTCAGGTTTGTCGGTTGCACATTGTGTGCATTTGATGTTTGAGTAGGGGGAGCATTCGAACCAATGGTTTGGTTGGTCGTTGTTTGTTGTATTGACAATTGCTACAATTGATTCAATAGTTGATCAGTGGGCTTCGTTTGTGCTGAACCTAAAATACCATCGACATGTGGTCCAAATCTCTGTCTGGTCTTGTCAGGTATTGATCGTGGTGCATATGGTAAAACTTCATAAAGTAAACCAGACCGAGAGTAAATCATTTCTAGTTGTTGGGCTCTCATTATCGCTTCTTCCTTTGAAAATACCCCCGAGGTTGGGACGTCTTTAGATAACTAGGGTAACAAAGACTTAAGGAACCACTCAAGAAGGAATGATGGTGGGACTGGCACTTTTATCAAACTCTTACAACGTCTCCATTCTCGGATGTGATATGAGATATGATCCGTTTTTTTCTACTCAAAGTTGTCTAGCAATTTGGTGTCGGCATCGTATCTCACAGATAATTGGAAATGGTTTAATAAATCCATTGGCAATTCTCCAAAGGAAGAGTATCTTGAGAATTCGATCTCAATGTACAATTTCATTGCACCCTGGGTGAGAGTGTGTTGAAACAAACACAACTGGGCAGAGTCGTCTCTCAAAGAATTGGATGAGCACCATAAATGGAAGGTAGTCACATGATCGCCTAGATATTCGTTAGGATTGGCCTAGAACTTTGGGATATCCAAAAGAAACTTGGTTAGCATAGGAGGCCAACGTGGATCATGAAATATGGGGTCACTTAATAACCTTGTCAAGTCTAGCTAGTGCAGAGTTTCCAGAAATGGTAATTTAGGTTGTTGATTGTAACCAGGGAAAGAGGAGCCTCGATTTTGGTTGGCACCAGGTTGCCAGGAAAATTTAGGTTGTTGGACAAGGTTCTGGTAATAACCATGTCCATGACCAGCGTACAGATTTTGTTCCTGTTGAAACATCATCGACTGACTCCTGTAATAGGATGTAAAGGGATGGGCTTGCATCGCATTCCAAGGATTTTGGGGAGGGTTTCTCCTTGTTGATTTGAAGAGCATAGGTGCTAAGCCTTTCCCAAGGTTCCATTGGATATGGAAGGGGTTTCCCCCGGTTGACATCCCTAGAAAGGTATCTAATCCCTACCATGGATTCCAAGGTCCTTATCAGGAATGAATTCCTAAGTCTACCCCCTATGCAGGAATAGTACCCTGTATAGGATTTAGTTGTCCATAATCGAGGTTTCCCCGACTGAGACGATAACTGACAAGAAAGCATTGTTACCAAACATGTCAAACAAATAGAATGGTGTCGAACCTACCAGAATGCTATAAGAAGGTAGTCCTTGACTCCCTGCTCCAAGCGAACTGTAATTTACGTTCAGCCTAGGGAAATGCTGGTGAGGTCCGTCGAGTAAAGGGGACGAAGGAGGTATATTACCCCCTCCGTAAGGGAAATCATTATAGGGAGATGAAGTTCCCCCCATATATCCTTGTAGAGGAACCTTGGAGCTCCCAACCACGAGACCTAAATTCTGTAGAGTGGAGTCGGAAAGTACAATTCTCGTACCGAAGCCAGGAATCCTGTATGGGAATGGAGGGTTTGTCTCCCTCTAGGTGAAAGGAGCAGTGATCGCCACCATAGACTGAATCAGAACATTGCCTGAGCTAGAGGCAGTTGAGACCATAGTGGCCTGGACCGACGATGATTGGTTAGGAGGTAGAACACCCCCTATAGTGACAACCATAGGGGAAATATGAGTAATCCTTGAAGAAGTAGTAGCATTTGTTTCCATCTCTACTTGTGACACTACCTGATGCTCGTAAGGTTGAGCCCGTACGATGATGGACATCGATATATTAGTGATTGGAGGGTTATATGGACCAAAATCTTGTGCTCCCAGGTCAAAAATGATTGGTTCCTATGGAATCAAATGTTCTCCTCTTGGAGATGAGTCAGGCATAGTTTCTTGTAACCCGATGACCTCAAAAGACCCTTGCTGGTCTATTTTTCACCTTAGCGGTGGCGGTGGTGGCTCGATATCAATCGGTGGCAGGCCCAAAATCCTTTGTGATTGGTGGATCTCTTGATCCTCCACTATGTGATAAGATCAAAGACACACTAGGGATTTCTATAATCATTTTAAAAAACTACCACACACTATAAAAAGTTCGTATGAGGTAAGACAAGCAGATCACTAGCTAGTTGGAAGAACAGTTACAACAACCAACACTAGAGAAACTTACCTGTCCAGGTGAAACTTGAATACAGAAGCACCCTATGGGTATACTATGAAAAGAATGGCCTGATTTCTACCCTAGGTACCATGGTATACCCCCACAGTCACCTTTGTAAGTCACTAAGATAAAGGAAACTAGGTTTCCAGTGCGCGAACAGTCACCAGGTGGGTATAGTCGATAGTTGGGTGAACTGAAAAGAGTAGGGTGTCAATCCTGAAACTTATCAAGGGTATCAAAATAAAGTGTTCCAGAAGACGAGTGAGGACTGCGAATAGATTCAATACCCATGAATCTCCATGGAAAATGCGATCAACGTAATCCAAAGATAAGCCCTCTATATGCGTTCCTCACTACGCTTGGTCCAACTTTGGAGGGGTTATCTCCACTACCTTTCTGCACATGACCTTGTGTTTATCCCCTTGTGTTAGAGGGGGGTCATGGATAAATTTCATGGTTAATGGGCTTTCAATCACTTCCTAGCTGAGATTGTTATGTTTTTTTTGTAGCCTTGAAGAGTTTCCTCTCCAATCCTAAATCAAGGCTCTAGCCTAGACTAAATTGATGAACCCTTCAAACACAAAGTATAATAACTTTTAATTAGGTGTTAATTTTAGTGGTTGTCTTAAGTCAAAAGGAATTAAATTGAAACCAATGATGTTTTTTAAGAGATGAAAGAGAAGAGCATAAGATGATACTAGAAACAAAAGTACTTCTTTCTTCACAACTAAAGATTTTCCAATCGAAACTCTTTCACCTAACTTTTCGTAACTACTTTTCTCAGATCTTTGAAAAGAAAAACTCAAAAAAATATTTCACTCAACTAGGAGCTACTTAATGTCCTTAAGCATTCAAGTAAAGAACTTAAGAAAAGTTTCTTTTTCCTTGGTAAATGAAACAACTTAACCTAAACTACTTTACGAAACAAAGAAATGAAAGATTTTTTTACTGTTTTATGCTTCAAAACAAGAAATTTGAAAATGAATTATTTTCTTTTCTTCCAAATAAAAAAAGGAAAAATGACGACAATATAGGACCAAGAAATGGCTTCTGGCCCAATCGCAGATCACAGGGAGTCACTGACAATACCAAGAAGGTAGATCAAGGCAGACTCACCAACTTGTCTAAAAACCCTATTTAAAGAAAACACAAGAAATATTTGGTCAAAAGAAATCCAAATTGAAGTCAGACCTAGGCTATAGACTGCTATAACAGAGACCAGTAATAGATCAAGAAAAACCCCAAGGAGTGTGACTCCTGACAGGGAAGAGGATGACTCCTCTTCTTTTTACAAAAATTTTCTCAACAGGCACGTTGCTGACACTTCAACAACCAGTGTATGTATGTGGGTTGTCCAAGGGAAGGGTGCGTATGCATGTGTGTAGGCCCACTATAGGCCACGTACACCTCTAGGACTCCTCAAAAAAATTAAAAAACAACAGTCCAACATAGGCATGGAGTACTGGTATGGAATACCATCATCCCTTGAAGACACAAAAGCTCATAGAAACCCAAAAAACACTAAATAAAATGATTCAAATCACTCAAAAAAAATATCCCCAAATACCCTAGAGTCAGCCCCAGTATGGTCACCAATTCTGATATAGTGGGAAAACCCCTCTACGTACTACACCAAGGGTCTAAAGTGTAGGCAAAGAAAACCATCTAAAGTCTCCTACTTTTAATCACTATCCCAACATTACCCCACAATCATACATAAAATACAAGAGAGAGGGATCCGGTAGGCCTACCTTAAATTCCGCATCCGGTGTCGATCCCTTTGCGCATGGTTGTTTCCTGACTGTAAATATCCTCCCAAGGTTGACTAGCATTCATCAAAATACAAACAAGAAACTACAACCATGCATTCTACATATGGATTAGTGGGTTAGACATCATAAACAAGAAATGTAAACAAATCATATAAGTTTAAGACGTCATTTGGCAGTACAAAAAAAGTACTTCTTTATATTAATCTCACAAAACGTCACTTACAACATGAGAGCAACACTGCTCCTCAAACTTGGTCTTGGGATCCTCTTCACCATGCACCAAATGATTCCATGTCTTCTTCTCCTCTTAATTTCTCTCTTAGGGAAATGGTAAAGGGATTTTCAATTGGGGCAAAGGGGGATTGATAAAATGGATAGAGTTTCTTTGCTCTTGTGCTTCCCTTTGCAATGGGACCCCAACCCCTTATTTTATAGGCCAAAAGGGATAGTAATGGTTGGGGTGACTGGATATGGGCATTCAAATGGTTAAGTAACGTCCCAGAAACCATTATCCTATGCAATTTCCCATCTTTTGCAATATTCTGTGAGTGTACGTGGGTTGTAGTGGGTCAGCAGGCATGTGTACGTGGGAAGTAGTGGTGCAGGGCACATACACCTTCAAAGAAATGGGTTTTTGAAGAGCTTGTTCAGTGATGGCTTGGAAAAGATAGAAATTTAGATGGCCTGATGCCAAGTATGCATGTATGGTGCAATTTAGGGTTATAACATTGCTGCAACTCTGTCTGGCCATAACAACAGTTCTAATGGTTCTGCCATCACCGTTGAGGTTGAGGCTTGTGCCAGTACCATCTACAGGAGAGGAGGAGGTCAATACTCCCTTAGAGCATGCAAAGACCCATGGACTTCCACTGCAAGTCCGAGAACCCAGGTACACCACCCCTTCTTCCACTGACCTTTCACAATGGCCAACAATGCAACTATTCAGAATGAATAGAGCATCAACTGATCAACTCGAGTAGAGGCTCCAAAAATTTGAAAGGTCTGTAGAGTTCGCAAGGGAGGAAGAAATCCTTTCTCAAGTGGGCATAAAATATTAATAACACACCAAGATCCAGGTGGCACACAAACTGGAATGATTTTAGGAGAGGCTTGTTGAAGCCTGGCCAGAAATATGGAAGGTCACACCCCAACTGCCAAAATCCAGTGATGCAGGAGAGCCAAAGCATGAGATTGAATTACTCCAAGGAGAATGGTCACAATTTTCCATTCTCATAGAGAATCTGGAAGTATAGTTGCAACAGAGTCAACAAAAAGCATAGCGGCAGCCTTAGAAGCTGCAAAAGCAGACGGAGAAAATAGTGCTAGAAGGCAACAATGCTCGAGCAACACTACAGAAGCGCACAGTTGAGTGCATAAATATATTCTGAGAAGTCAACGATTAGATGGGAATTACCTCTAGGTGCAACCAGACTCTAGAGGATGTGTGCACGTGAATACAGTTGTTGAATGAGGACTTTGCGGTCACTATGGATCTGTTGGATCAAAAACATAAGTTCGATCATATTCCGCAAGCAGATAATGAGCTGAATGCTCTATTTGAGGCACAATCTATAGACAAGAAGGAGTTATGCGACTTTTGACCTATCATTCAAACAATATACATGCAAATGCATTAGGTCGATGCAACAATAGACTCTGAATGGAACTCTTTGGTCGCATCCAAGCCCAAAGGATGTATCACATATGTGACCCAAGAGTTCGTCATCGAGGCCTCACTCCTTTCCATGAAATGGAAGGATAAAGTTGGGAGCTTTCCAGAAGTCAAGAAGTGGGCCCTAGATTTGGTCCAAGAGTTGATACCTTCATTTGAAGAGCTAGAGAAAGAGAAATCAAAATTAGAAGAGGATAGTAAAGAGGAAAATGAGGACAAGGGAAAGCAACAATTATTCCTAGAAGCTGCGAAATAGATAAGTACTTGACTCGAGGGTGAGTCAAGGATTGCGTTCAGAGCCTGTTGGGCCCTTCGTTTTTGGATTTGAAGTTGTTCCATAAGGAATACAATACCAATTTTTGTTTATCATGAGTTTCGCAAGATACAAAAAAATATGGACAATAGAGTGAGGAAACGTAACATAAATCGGTTGTGGAAAAGGACAACGCAACGCCAACAAGGCAAAAGAAGTTGCAATAGAACAAGAAAACATGTGAACCCAAAGCCAAAATATCCTACTCAATAAAAAATATATATATGATATGTATACGATTGTAAAATGGTTGTTATTTTTCTTGTTGTTGGCTATTTTTGATAGGTTGGGTTTTGTTGTTGTTAGCCGAATGTTGTTGGGTTTTAGTTGAGAAAAAGTTTTGTAAATGTAGTCTATATACAGTTTTGGGTAGATAGAGATTTGTGACCTGAGTCCAGAGCCAAAAGTCTGTAACAGAGTCTTACTTTGTATCTCAGAGGTTGTATCTGATAAGCTCTAATGATAATATATAAAGAAGGATTCAAAATTTTGAAATATGATGCGTCATTTTGTGTTTATTCTTATGCATTGTATCTTTACAATAATCCTTTGTGTTTGATAATCTCCATATGATTTTTCTATGTATGAATGATTTTCACAACTTAAGTATATTTAGTTCCTATGTGTATGAGCTCTGATCTGTTTTGTAGTTATCCTGTCTTTCACAATATCATGGTGAATATTGAAGGTTCTGGGAACCCACCTAAGTATTCTCCTTTCCCTTCCCTATCATTTTGTCTTGGTTTCCCTTTGGGTGAGACTTCTTCTCTTCGGTGGATATGAAAATGCTATCCCTCTACACTACATGGTACCTTTTTTTGGTAACCTGAGAAGGTACCTGGTCTAATCAATATGCACCAACAACTACGCATTCTCGTCATCTTTCCATGACATTTTATGTTTAATGCTTTACCCATCCTCTATGCAAGTCTTTATCCTAGTTCTTCAATCCTCCTTCCTTTCTACAAGATTTTCTTGTTCATATTTGATTTTTTTGAACATTTCTTGATTCAGAACTTTAATTCTCTTATCTCTTCAAATATTTATTGTGGCTTTCCTCAATATATTTCATTTCTTTTTCTTTTCTTTTTATTTTTCTCTATAATACAATATAATACAAATACTATGGTACACATATTGCATGATCATGCTAGTGCATGGAAGTAGGATTGTACCTATATAGTTTAAGTCGAATATCGTTTATGAACCCTTCCATGCTTTCCCTTTTCAATTTCTCTATATGAGAAACACATGCCTTTGTCACAAATCTTATCACATACCGGCCCAACTAGTGCATTTGGAACTTTCTAGGGTGCTGTAAAAATTTGTTATAGTAGAGAAAAACTAGGTCTCTCATTTGGAACTTCTTCTGTTTAATATGTTTTTTATGCCATGCCTTCTCATGAACTTTCTAAACATGATGATGAAATCCTGTTATAAAACAATCTTCCTCTAGTTCTTCTAGCTCTGATAGTCTTTTCTCTATTGTTCTAGAATCAATGAGCTCTGTCAGCGCAACAATGCACAGAATTAGCACAATGGATTATGTGGGCATAATTGTTTCTTGGCCATATACTAATCAAAATGGTGTCTGTCATGTCATCTTCTTACATGTAGTCCGATATTCCCATAGTACTGCAGGAATCCTCAAGTTCGAGTCATATCATTTTACATTGCATATCTTCGTCAATGCATGCTCCAGATTATTTTTAAATTCTTCCACTATTCCAGTCGCTTGAGGATGATAAGGTGTGCTCTTATTGTGATGAATCTGAAATTGCTATGTCAAAGAAGTAATTGTTCTATTCAATAAATGAGTCCCACGATCACTCATAATGATTCTCACACATCCAAACCTTGTAACAACATTCTCAAAAATAAATTGTGCATCAGCCTCTGTGCTACAATCTCTGACAAGTTCTGCTTCAACCCATCGGTTCAAATAATATGTCACAATGATTATATATCTTTCTCCTGACCCTTTTTCTGGTGGGTTGACTGGTCCAACGAAATCAACCACCCATTTTTCAAAATCCTGCAATGTAGCGTGTGGTATTAAAGTCTTCTCGTCTCTTCTGGATTGCTTTCCAACTCTCTGATGGACATCACGGGTCTGACAGAACGCCTTAACATCCTTACACTACTACATATTGTAAAAATTCCGACATTTTATTTGCGGCGTTATGGACAAAATTGTCCATATTGTCGCAAAATAGAGGAAATTTATAAAAAAAAAAAATCATGTTGCCCGATAACGTCGCTCTTGCCACATTTCCCACTGGAACATCGCTCTTGCCACATTTTCCACTGGAACGTCTCTCTTGCCACGTTTGTGAAGATGTATGTCGCAATTTCCATGTTAACGTCGGTCTTTCCACGTTAACGTCGCTCTTGCCACGTTTCCCACTGGAACGTCGCTCTTACCACGTTTTCCACTGGAACATCACTCTTGCCACGTTTGTGAAGATGTATGTCGCAATTTCCACGTTAACATCGCTCTTGCCACATTTTCCATTGGAACATCTCTCTTGCCACGTTTTCCACTGGAACGTCGCTCTTGCCATGTTTGTGAAGATGTATGTCGCAATTGCGAACATACATAAGGCATTCTCGCAGGCAGATATATAGGTAGCCTGCGAACATCTCTTAAAAGCATGATTTCTGGAAGCAGACAAATGTAACTTTTCACAGGAAAGTGTTCTTATTGAAGAGATTGATTTTCCATCATCATAACATCATCATGATGACCAAAATTGTGGATAACAGAATGCCCCCCAAAGTCTGAGAGTGGAATCAGTGACAATCGATAGACTTTGTAAGATGCATGTGTGTGTCAAGAACCAAGAGCGCATCTAATCGGAACCCTGCAAACATCCAAGCATCGACAGAATATCATATCTATCCCTTCTGAGGTAGGCATTCCCATACTCAGATCATAGATTGATGACATCATAAACAAAAATCCATGGCCACCAATCATACACTGTGGATCCATGCAGTCATAATATAGCATAGCCACCTGAATACACTGTGGATCTATGCGACAAATTTTCAGTCAAGATGACATAGCCACGAAACATACACAGTGGATCTATGTGTCGCAAAATATACATACTCCATCGCAACCTGGATCACTTAATACAATATCCAGGGTCTTCAACCTCATCGCCCAAAGTACGAATCTAACCATGTGATTACATGTGTCGAAGTCGAACATGGTAGAAACCACTTGATTACCGGTCATTGATGTAACCATTAACAAGTGCGAAGGAAATCACCATTGATGTCAATGACTCCCAAGGTACTAAAGTACAATCCATCGACTGTGAATAAATGAGTTGATGTCGAACAATCGATAAAATCTTTCGATTAGGGGTCAATGATGTAAACCCACTGTCGAAAGAGAGGAAACTTTCCATTGAGGCATGCAATCTTCCAAGGTACTGAATGATTTCTAAGTCTTAATTCCGGATAATGTGCTGAAGTCGACGGAACAAGACTCATCATAGGAGGGCCTTGATGTATCCCCCATCAATGACACGAAATGAGTAACAGAGTTTGAAAGTGAAACAAAGCATGTAGCAATTGGACTTTGGAAACAAGGAAGGCCGACACGAAGAGAATGGATAACTGCAGATGGCCGACTCAAATAGAGGTTTCAGAGGGAATTATCTTGAACATATGAACAACACAACCAATGATTTGGCAGCATTGACTCAAATATGACACAAGGAAAAACCTTGTTATCGAATTGAATGAGAGACAAATGGATTTCCCAAACCGGTTTCAGATGATGAATAGGGGGTGTCATGTTCAAGAGCGACACTTACTGCCAATTAATATAAAGATGAAACATATCCCTTTCCCAAATTTTCCCCCACCATTTCTGGCAAGTACCTCTTTATTTTTACGCAAGCTTGAAGAGGATCACATATGCTTGTTGATATAAGCTCATCCTTCGGACGAGTCCCTCAGAGTATTTTTAACGAACCCTAGGAAGGAGTGGTTCGATCCCATTACGGGTCTGTCAATGTTTGTTTAACAAGTTCAGAGATAGTAAACTCGATGGTTTTTCAAGATTATAGAGTTTGGAAAAACACTTAAAAGAGAACTCTCTCAGTTCCTTTTTCGTACAATAGTCCAACGAGACCAAAAAAGGGTTAAACTATCGCTCGAAGGACGCATACTTCAAATACTTTAATGAGAATGAAAATAACAAGATCGCTCGGCAATATTTTCATGTTTAGAGAGTCTGAAAAGAGATTAAAGTTAACTCTAGAGGGGTTCCTTTTTTTGTGTAACCACAACGAGCTCGGAAAAGAGATAAAAAAACGCTCGATCACGTTCTCATGTTTTTTTCAAGCGCAAGAACGGATAAAAGGCGCTCGAGGTTTTATGTCAAAACCATAGAAAACAATTAAAATCACACCACACCGTAACAATTCTGTCCATAATCATCCATATTTTTAACCTGCAAGTCATTTTACTCATTTCCACATTAGTGATTAGGGTTAAATAATGAATAAACATAAAAAAGCCACTTTTGATATAGTAAAAAGTAATTAAAAAGAGTGAATAACCAAAATTACCATAACATTTCACACTTTTACCATTTGAGTCCAAAAAACCCTCATTTTACCCTCTACCTTCGACGTCAATTTTCGGGAGCTACAGGCGATTATTCGGCGAGCCGTTAGCAACATTTTGGTAAGTTCTCAATCCCTTATCTTTTCATGGTTCAAAATTATATTTTCATTGGTTAAAAGTCAAGTTTTAAGTCAATTTTTTGAACCCTATGCGCTTGGGAGAATTCTCGCAGGTGGCCCATACGAGACCTGCGAGAATGACCCATTCTCGCAGGTGGGCCTTAAGGCGCCTGCAAGAAGTTTGCACTGCGCATAATAGGTCACCTGCGAACAACGCAGAGTTCAAATTTTTTTGTAACATTTAGCCAATTGCAAGAATTTTATCTCATGAATGAAATCACTAACCATGTTTGTGTGTTTTTTATGTAGGTTGCTAGCCACAATCATGGTGTTAGAGTGGCGGGAACAAGAGAACGAGGAGGACAATGCCAATGCCAAAAACCATCCTCCTACCATAGCTGCACTAAGAGACTATGGTCTCTTAAAGTATTTATGTATCCCGGGCATGACAGCCCAAGTGCGATTACTGGAATGTGGGATATGGACCAACAAGTCTTCATCGTGGGAGCTCATACTTTGACTATTGACATGAAGGACATCTATTTCTTGACTGGATTATCCAGGTGTGGGTCCTATGTCATTTTCATCGGTAGTAGAGCAGGGGGTTTAAAAATGAGTGAATATTGCAACCAGTACTGCGTGCCTGAGGCTGAACGACAGAAAGAGAAAGTGGCAATTTGGGGAGTGACTGATTTGACTCTCCGCACCATTCACTTTACCATTGCTCAGATGGTGGTAAGTGTTTCTCCACATATGGCTCTGCAAAGCTATTTCCAGTATGCCATCGAGTGTACTGAGCCCCGGGTATTTAACTGGGCTGACGCAGTATTATGCAATGTCAAGAAACAGTTGACTAAGTGCAGGCGTGGAAATCTAAAATAGTTTGGTTATGGATCATTGTTAGTGTCTTTCTTCCTGGAGAGAGTCCCGGTATTCCGTCTACAGGTTGAGTGGGATCTTCCTGGTCCCAGAGATCCGAGGATGTTGCGGTGGTGTCGGCTCATGGCCCGACATGTGGCAGGTCCTATTGTCAAATATGACAATGTTTTCTTCGACTGGTTGCAGAACCAGATGCTGATGGTGGATGAATACGCATATGTCAGGCTGGATTTTAGAGGAGATCCTGACTTATCACTACCTGAGGACGCACAGTGGGGAGACCTCGGTAAGAAGTACACAAATTTTTGGTTTTAAATGTTTTTGAATTTTTTACTATATTTAAATGTTTTTGTTTTATATATTTACCCGAATACTAACACCAAATACTTGTTGATAACATAGACGTTGGGCCATATCGACCTGCTGGAAGTTCTCCCATCCAACGACGAGGAGAGGCAGTAGTAGCAGTTCCACAGTACACCGAGGATTATTTGACGGTGGAGCAGAACTTAGAGGGTTTGATGGCAGACGTTCCAGACATGACTCTGGAAGAGATTCCCCAACGCGATCAGCGTCACACTGTGGGGGTTTATGCCTCTATGGGTCGACTGCTTCGCAGAGTTTCTAGGACATTAGTGTGTTATTGTGAACATCATCCGTGATGTCATTATGTAGAAGCCATGAGCTTCAATTTTTGATATTTTGGTCTTCGGACAAACATTTTGTAAAACAAACTCTTTTGATCGTTATATATATACACGGCTTCTACCGGTTTACTTTACATTGTGTACATTTTAATGTGTTTGACTTATAAATTGTTCAAATGCCTGTCCAATACATAATTAGCTAAAGCATCTGTTAATGTATTAAGACGTCTAGGAATATGCTGATATTCAATGTGATCAAAGTACCATTCCAAGAGGTGAATCCACAAATATACCCTTAATAAAGTAGGACTTTGAATAGAATATACATTACTGAGTTGTAGTACTACAAGTTGCGAGTCAAGTCGCACAACCAAATGACGAATTCCAAGAGAGATAGCATCAACCAATAATTCAACAACGATGTTATACTCTGCGATGTTGTTGGTTGCTCGGCCAAGACATATACCTCGTAGAGATATGAGTTCGTTTGTCGAGGCATAGATTTCCCATGCAGCGGAAGCTAGGTTTCGAGTACTATGGCTAGCTCCATCAGCGAAGCCAATATAGGGAAGCGAATACTCTGACATCTGGCAATCAAACACAATGTCACATAAGGGCAGAGACCAGATAACGTCAAAAGCAAAAATAAAGTAACACACACACGTAGTATGATACATAAAATACAAGTACTCATGCACAAATAACTTATGCATAGTACTTCTTTAAGTACAACCCATTCCTGGGTTCACTCAAAGGTACACCATCATAATCAACTAGCTCATACGCTCCTTTTTCCAAAACATTGCTGATAATATAGGGACCACGCCACATAGGTTCAAATTTCCCAGCTCCTAGGACATCTTTATCCTGTTCATACAGAAGAACAAGATCACCTTCAGAGAAAACACGAGGTTTGACATGCTTTTCATATTGTGCCTTAATGCGTTTCTTTTGGGCTTCTATTACTAAAGTGGCATCACGTCGGGTCTCGTCTAATCGCATCAAATACAACATACGTTCCTCTTCGGCAGAAGTATTGGGTAAGATCTCTACAGCTAGCTTCAAAGAAGGTATTTCACATTCTATTGGCAGAATGGCTTCCATGCCATAAACTAATCGAAAGGGTGTAAATCCTGTAGCGGATTTAACAGATGTCCGATATGCCCACAATGTCGAAAACAACATCGTGTGCCAGCTAGTTTTATGTATTCTTATCATCCGTCGAATCATAGTTATGAGAACCTTATTGATTGCTTCGACCTGTCCATTAGCCTGCGGATAATAGGGTGTTGAGCTATCATGACGAAGGCCCAAATTCTCTGTAAGTTATGACATCATATAATTCCTAAAATGACTACCGTGATCGGTAACGATAGCCTGAGGGACACCAAAACGAGTGACGACATGGTTGAAAAGAAATAATGCTGCAGTCTTCCCAGTATTATCGAATGTCGGGATTGCCTCGGCCCACTTTGTAAAATAATCAACAGCTACAATAATATAACCATGCCCCCTGGCCGAGTGAGGGTGACATGTCATGAAATCAATGCCCCATTTAGCAAAAGGACCTACAGAGACTACAGGATGAAGGGGAGCAGGGTGCGACCAAATCTTCTGTTGATAGGTCTGGCAGGAATGACACTTCTGAACAGCAGTAATGCAGTCATTGAACAAAGAAGGCCAAAAGTATCCTGCCCGTAAGATCTTCTGGGCAGTAGCATACCCAAACATATGACCGCCACATGCTCCTAAATGGAAGTCATTCAAAGCTTTCTCATCTTCGTCAAAATTCAAACAACGCCGAAAGACAGAGTCAATGCCTCGACGATAAAGAGTGTCGCCGAGGATAATGTACTGGTGAGCCTGATAACGTATACGACGTCATTCATTACTGGACAAAGAAGGCCAAAAAGTTTGAGTTTGGAGATATATAATGATATCTCCGTACCAAATATCATCAGTACTGATAAGGAAAAGTGATTCGTCAGGTAACGAATCAACTGCTACATTTTCCGTGGCAGAGTGGGGGAAATCACAAATTAACTCAGCAAAAACTAAGGATTTCTTCGACGTGGCGCAATCAAATTCCAAGTCGAACTCCTGGAGAATGACAATCCACTTGGAGTACTTGCCCCCCAGCAATTGACATGTCAATATATGTTGCATGGGGTTACAATGCGAAATCACTGTAGTTTTTCTGGAGAGAATATAATGACGAAAATGTTGGACTGCTTGAACAACAGCCAAAGCCAGTTTCTCAACATGTTGGTACTTGACTTTCGTTGATGATAGACTTCTACTCAAGTAATAGATAACATGTTCATCGTGGTTATCATCCTCTTGAACGAGGACCATGCCGATAGTATACTCAGAAGCAACCAGATAGAGAAAGTAATCTTGACTATAATCAGGAGGGAAAAGAAGAGGAGCTTTTGTGAGGGACAACTTTAAAGATTCGAAAGCGTTGTTGGCAACTTTATCCCAAACAAACTCGGAACCTTTATTTAAAAGACGTGTGAAACCACGAGTAATCTCGGTGTAATTCGGGATGAAACGATGAAGAAAGTTTGCTTTCCCCTGCAAGTTTGTAACTGGCATAGTGAAGAAGGAGGAGGGAGATTAAGAATTGCCTCAACCTTAATAGGATCTACCCGGATCCCTTGATGTGAAACAATGAAATCGAGAAGACGGTCAGACTCTATGTAGAAGATGCATTTATGAGGGTTTAGACAGATGCTATAGAACCTACAACGGATGAAAATTGCTTGGAGATGATTAGGGTGATCGAATCGGTGTAAAGAATGAGCTGGAAAATCATCCAAATAAGGCTGAACGATATGCTTTATATCGTGAAATGCATAAGACATAGCTCATTGAAACGTTGCACCTGCATTCTTAAGACCGAAGGGAAGTTTTCTGTAGGCGAAAGTACCCCAAGGACAAATAAAAGAAGTTTTATGTTGGTCCTCAGGAGCGATGTTAATCTGATTATAGCCGAAAAATCCATCCATGAGGGAAAAGATTTCACTACCGGCGCAGTCATTGACGATCTGATCGATGAAAGGGGTCGAAAAGTTGTCCTTCGGACAGGCTTTGTTAATATCCTGATAATCGATGCAAACACGTATACTACCACCTTTCTTATCAATCGGTACAGGGTTGGAAACCCATTCTGTCAGAGCCACGGGGTAAATAAAACCGGCTTTGAGAAGTTTTTCAACTTCGAGTTTAATGGTTGCCGCTTTACGTGGATGGACAGGATGGAGGCGCTGCCGTACTGGTTTAGCTTCAGGGTACGTTTTTATCTCATGCACAATGATAGACGGGTCGATACCTAGCATCTCTTCGTAACTCCAGGCAAAAATATCACGAAATTCCTTGAACAAAGCAGTATAGGTAACAATTTCCTCTAGAGAACACGAAGCTCCAATGTGAACATTTTCAACTATCCCAGGTTTAACTGAAATATCAATGGGTATCGTGGGAGAAATATTACTGAGGTTCCCTTCCACAAACACATCACGTGTAGATCTGGGAACGGTCGTTATGACAACAACGGTTGACGGAGTCGAAATCCGCTGGTAATTCTTGAGAGTGTGTTGTTCCAGAAACAATATGGAATGATGATGGCCATCATCCCACGGTGTATCAGCCATGACAGACATAATCATCTCGTCAGTGGGAAAGATAACATGGAAAGTATCAGGAGACAACTCCTCCGGAGATGGAGTAGAAGGTGTTGTTGATTGAATCATGTGATAAGTAGACTCAATCGGACTTAATGGCATAACGTCACCGAAACAAGGATGATCTCCAGGATCAGGGACTATCCAAGGGTCAAAAGACATTAGAATCTCATGAGGCACGATGGAGATCATATTAATCGAAGCAACTGACGGGCGTAGAATATCGGGTGGTGGTGGTATAGGAAAAGTACCCATTAACGACGAGTCTTTCAAGAGACCAACTCCAACATTCTCGTAACCTGGTGGGGTTTTAGCTATAAATGACACATTTCCAGTGCGAGTATCAGAATTAAAGAAGGCAAGTTGATCAACTGTAACAAATTTTCCCTGGTGAAAAAATTGTAAGAACCGGAAAAGTGTTGACACAATAGCGCGCATGGAATCTACCCAGCTACGACCAAGAAGAAGATTATAATCTAAGGGAGCATCAAAAACTTCCACTTCAACTTGGACGGTCTTACCTTCTAGAGTGACAGGAAATGAGGAAAGAATGTCGTAAGGCTTAAAACCAGAGCCATTAAAGGATTTCAGAGTATTTTGTGATTCTGTTAACGGAGGAGAGCCAATGGATTTCCAACAAGTAAGAGACATTACACACGTAGAGGCCCCCTCATCAACAACCGTCCGACAAATGTTCTTGTCGGTGACAATAACTTGTATCTAAAAAGAAAGCTGAGGGGGTAACCTTGGAACATGTTCGTCCAAGTCAAAGACTATCAGATTTGAATCTGTAGGATCAATTCCACCTATAGCTTTCAAGAGAGCCCTTCGTTGCGCAAGACAAGACTGAAGGACTTCAAGGGCAGACATTGTTGAAGGTGCTTGGGCCAGATCTTTAACAATACTGTAGTTCTGGGCCGCACGAGCATGAGGATTGAAAGTCGACTTGTGAACAACACCTTTAAGGGGTCGTAGGATTGTATCAAGACTCAGTCGTTCGAGATGAAGAGGACCGTTCGTAGGTGGATTCGGTGGAGAGGCTTGTACCATATCAGGAGGTAAATCGTCAACCTTTTCTTTAGAAGGAGTACAGTCTTTAGCTCTAGTTGCGATTGCAATGTCATTCTTCTTAGAATCACCGGTGCACATCAAGACATATGATGTCGTAGAAGTAGATGGTTGGTTGTGGATGACCAACGAGGCCTGTTGCTGAGACGAGAAGGGTTGAGACAAGATAGCCGGTGTAGGTGGTTTTGGTGTTCCTTGAAGGAACTTAGAAACTTCGGCCTGTCGAGGACAATCCTTTGTATAGTGATCGTCACCGCATATAAGGCAAGGGTACCGCGGTTTTCTCTTATCCCGCTCTTCAACAGGAGCATTTGTAGTTTGTTCGGTTGGATTATTATTCTTACCCCCCTTATTCCTGCCTCTCCCTTTCTTTGATTTATTTTTACCGGTCGGTGTAGATTGAACAACGTTCACTTCAGAGGTTTTACCAGTGGGAGGAACAGGAGACGGGGCATTTTGAACATTATAATATATGGATTTAGGGGTTGTAGTTGAAACGAAATGTGAGTGGGTATGAGTAGTACCAATCACACCATCAGCCGCATGCGAGGCAGCTGGAGCAGTTGAAGTGCTGGAAGTACCAGGACGAGGTAGTTCAGGTAGTAAATCGTAGAGTGTTCCCGTTTGCAAATAAACGAGATCAAGATACTGAGCACGACTTATAGCCTGCTCTTCTGTAACAACACCACCCATAGCAATGTCTTTACCAATTTCGTTCACAAACGATTTCGTGAACCATTCGGCCAGTAACTGATCGGGGAGTTCAAGTTTGATGAGACGTCGTCTCCATCTCCACTCATGTATATGATCTGAGATGTGAGTACCTTTAGTTTGTTTAAAAGAATTTAGGATCTTAGTCCCAGTATCGTAACGGATCGGTAACTGGTAATGTGTGAGAAAATCCATAGCTAAAGTGTTGAAATCAGAAAAGAAACCTCGTGGCAATTCAATATACCACTTCGCAACCGAACCGGTAAGGGTTCGTTGAAAAAGACGTAGATGAATGGAGTCATCCATCAGTGAATTGGATGAACACCATAAATGAAAAGTCATGACATGATTATTTGGGTCCTCTCCCGGCTTGCCATCGAATTTCGGAATATCCGATGGAAGTTTAGCAGAGATAGAAGGCCATTAGGGAGAGTGACGAATAGGATCATTTAGGATCCTAGACAAATCTGGCAAATCCAAAGTAGCAAGAAAAGGAAACTGTCAGTTTACTTGTGGGTACTGATGGCTTTGGGGTGGAAGCCCTGTCGGCAAACCAGTAGGAGCGTAAGAAGACTGTCCGTAGAGGGAAACCCCTGGCTGATTCGGTGGTGGCCGGATAGGATAGTAACCCCAAGGATTGTAACCTTGAGTTTGAGCAGGGACCTAGGGTTGATTAGTCTGATTCGAACCCCAAATAGGATTAGTTACCCCTGGATAAGGTTGGCCAACTGTAGGGACAGCTTGTTTCCCCCTAGCATTTTGAAGAAAGTTTTGTAGAAGTTGATTCCAATACTGGGCCAATTCAGGAGGTATATTTTGTCCAAAGGGTGAGGTTGGTCCCCCTACCGTAGGTATAGTTCCACTCGGAAGTTGTGTGCCAACCGTAGGTTGTGTAGTAACTGTGTTGTGTCCTGGAAAAGGAAAAGGAACCGTACCACCCTGTCCACCAACGGGAATCTACGTGTTGGGTGTAACAGTCGGAATAGTGCCACTAGGATTAGGATTACCAGAAGGAAAAGGTGGGAGTGTCGGAATAAAACGAGGAACCTCATACCCAGGAAAAGGAGGACCACCTGGAGAACCGGCTGGGGTTTGCGGAGGTGTTGGATTAGGAGGATTCAACAGAGCATTCAACGCATGGTAACCGGGTGGTAATGTCAGGATGACATCAGGTATTCGCTGGGTATTGATAGGAGGAAGAGTAGTTGCAGTAACCTCGGTTTGGACACTCGTAGTATTCATGAGATGGGCCATCTCGGGAGGAATAATAAAAAGGTAATGGGTAGTCTCGGGTGTAGTTTCTGTTTCAGAAGTCATGGGAGGGTTGATTTCATAGACAGGGGATGACTCTGTACCGAAGAGAACTCGTCAGAAATTACTGAACCAAAAAGGATCTTGGCCTACTACACCGTGAGAAGGTCCAACAGTTGATTCAAAATATGTAACAATGGTTTCTTCAGAAGGATTTAATCATCCAACAGGTCTTTCACCATGACGAACGTGATAGTCCTCTATAGTATTGGTAATTCGAAAATCCCCTAGAGAATCAGTTCATTCGACTTGTGGAAGTGGTGTGGTGACAACGGGAACGTCACTGGTTTCCCCGTGTGGTGAAGTAACCACAGGGACTTCAGTTTGATGGGGTGAACCCTCAGGTGTACCAGTAGGTTGAGGATCATCCAGATGCTTTGGAGATAATCCTTGCATTCTACGAGAACGCCGCGGGGGAGCAATCGTAAACAAGTGACAAGTTTCGCGAGAAAATTCCTATGGTCAACTTCAAGAAATAAACAACACTTACTAGTAAACAAAATCTAGGAAGCAATCACCAAGCAAACAATACCTTCTAATTTCGAAGCCACTAGTTGGTGATGAAATCCAACGTCGCAACAACGAGATGAGAAGGGGTGGGGCTAAGGTGGAAAAGTTACGTTGACGACCTACTTAACAGACTTACGCCCTGGTGCAAGCTCCCACACATAATCGTGGGTATACCCTCCAAGGAACCCGAGTGAGTTTGATCAACGTCAATTCCAGGTACCGTGAAGACTTTCCCCTCCATAGTCACCTTGGGTAAGAACCTAGAGAGAGAGGCCACTAAGGTCACCACAAACAACAATACAGCCTTGGGGGACAGTCGTCAGTCTGATCCACACGCAAGGGCAGGGTATCTAGCCTGAAACCAAGTCAAAGGCTTCCACTCATAATTGTGGGTAGACCTCGAAGTGATCCCCGTAATACGTGCAATCTCTACACCAATGTCAACAAAGCAGGGTTTGTAACTCTGCCAACACCAATGCGACCTAGTGCTTAACCCTTGTGTTAGAAGGGCGTCCCAGGACAATATGCTACCAATGGAATTTAACACTCCCTAACTCAAGATGCTATTGTGTATTTTTGAGCTTTTGGAGAGTGTGTCTTTCTTCCTACTCCAAAGCACCAGCCTAGCTAATATGTTGGTGTAAAGATCCCTATAAAAAGTTACTAGATTAATTTTAAGATTACGCAATGTTTTTAAGAGTTGTTGATTACTCAAAGGTAACGGAAGTGAAACTCATGATGTGTGACTCTGACCCAAATAATGCAAGGATAATAATGAAATATGATTCTTTTCATTCCATGAATCCTAGTTATGGGAGAGAGAAATGTTTTCCAAATCAACTCAAATACTTCAATGCAATGGACAATTTTCCGTTCAGATGTCAATGAAAACAATCATTTATCAATGAACAATCTCTAAATGTCTTTTTCAAATACTTCAATAAACTCTAAAATTTGATTTTGCAATGTTTTAGAAAAGACAAAAACAAAATCTTGAAAGAAAACTTGTTGTTGTTCACTTTCCAAGAAGAACTTTAATTAATGAGAAAAGAAAATCAAATCTTAAAAAATCAAACAAGAACAACCCAATCAACTCTTTCAATGAAAGTAAAAACAAAAAGCAAACCAATGAGTCTTCCCAATGCAAATAAAAATGTTCTTTCGAACCACCAAGCAGATGAGAAAACACCAAGCACTTAACTCTCTACCAATCACTGGTTCCCAGTCAATCGGACACATCTAACTCCAAAAGTCAGAGAGAAAGAAAATACCAAACAGAGCCAAGAAAAGAAAGTCAAGCTACCAAGGGCAAGAAAGACCTAGAAACCCTAAATCTATTCAAGCAAGCAAATTATAGCAAGAGATGTATAAGTCAATGATCTAAGAAGCCAAAAAGACACAAATCAACTGTTCTGAGCAATTGAAAAAGTCAAAACTCAATTTCAAAATTTTCAAAAATCTTGTTCACAGGCAAGCAGTGTTACACAGTGCGAGAAGATAGGATTCTCACAGGCCAACTTGAAGCAAGGTGCGAGGTGTTCGCACTGGACCCTATATGCAGGGTGTGGACCTGACCGGTTCTCGCAGGCTGTCAATGAACACAGTGTGAGAACTCCTGAAGATAATAAAAATTTTGAAAATGCAAGCAAAATTCAAACTGGCTTATAGACCCAGAAGGTCTCTTAGGGTATCCTGAGGACTCAGACACTGACAAAACAGGAGAAAAATGCAAATAGAGAAAATGGCCACAAAAAACTCAAAAAACCATAAATAAAAGGGAATAGGTCCCCAGTATGGTCGCCAATTTTGTTTCAGGATAAATCTGTGAGTGCAGACACAAACCGATCTCCCTAGATCCACCTGGATCTAGAACAAAACAGGACAGAATAATACACTTTCCCTAGATCTAGCCTATTGAACGAACTAAGAGATAAGGATTATGGACATACCTTATGAATGCTTTCCTTAGGTCTCTGTTGTTCCAAGCTTTTCTCCAATGTTCTTGCACCGTTCAGATCACAACAGTACAAACCAATTGAAGTAAAGGCAGATTAATATATTCAATAGCTATTCTATACATATGATCAAGGCGTTATGTAATAAAGTGACATCATCTTTATGGGAAAGGGACATATTACTGTATTGAATTAATTGAAAGAGAAACTTACAACTTGAGCCTTGATGTCGTAGGTCTCCTTTCGATGGATCCTAGCTCTAACACACACACTTGCTCATGCATGAAGAAAATCAACCACTTTTGATGACCTTGCTGGTGTCTCTAGCTGCTGCAGCATCAATCCTTCATACAGGCTTTCAATAATTCTCCAATCAATATCTTGCTAGCTTGATCCTAACCTTTTCCATAAGCATTCCCCTCAATATATAGGAGAATATAGATTAGTTACTTGGATAGGAATGATCCCAAGATCTCTGGAATGCCAGCACCTGAACAACCATTTGAAGCCAACTCATGTTTCTAGAAGATTCCCTTCTAGAAGGTTCGAGGTTTTATATTTTTCCTTCCTTTGGAACATGTTCACACCCTAACAGTTAGGTACAGTGTGAACCCTTCGCACCCTAGCTTAATGCAGCCTGCGAGAATAAGGCATTCTCGCAGGCAGATATATAGGTAGCCTGCGAACATCTCTTAAAAGCATGATTTCTGGAAGCAGACAAATGTAACTTTTCACAAGAAAGTGTTCTTATTGAAGAGCTTGATTTTCCATCATCATAACATCATCATGATGACCAAAATTGCGGATAACATTATTAATACCATCTTTTCCTTGACTGTGCTTGACATTTATGATTGGGACACACAGAGGTACACGTGGCCTGCAGAAGGCCTGCACGCGTGTAACTCGCGCCCTAACCTTCTACAGCCCTCGTGTACATGCTTGTTGTAGTGGTTTCAGTAGCGTGTAAGACTTAGAAAGATTAAGAGGCAGTCTCCTCTTCCCTGTTAGAATTTTACATTCTCGGGGGGCTTTCTGGATCCTGTTTGGGTTTCACTGGTTCACTGTCTTGTCTCAGTCTGCTTTATTGCGTTTGTTTTCTTTTTTGCAATTATTTTTTATTTTTTCTGTTGAAGGAGAAGCATCCAAGCCTTTAAGAGACCCTGGTTGTCAATACCAAAGGCCTTTTTCAGGTCTGGGCTGCATGTGTGTTGTTTTGTATTAGCATTTATATAGACCCGCGGCCTGTTTAGGCTTAGCCCGCGGGTACCCGCACGCTGTTATATCTCAGCACGCGTTTGCACGCGTGCTGTTTCAGTGACATCCGCGGGCTTGATTGGTTTCTTTTCAGCTTGGGTGGGGCAGTCAACCCCTCCTGTGGTGAGAAGTGTTCCTCTCAGGGGTTTGTGTCTGGGGCTACATAGTCAGCAGGTTAGGACCTCTAATCCTTAGCTTGTGTTTTTCTTAGTTGATGTTTTGATAGAAAAGACAAAAGAAAAAAATTTTTTTATGGTTTTTAAACAAGTGTTAGAATCGGTGCTTTCTTGATTGTCTGTGAGTGTCTTTTCTCTGGTTCTTCGTGATCTGCGCTTTAAGCCAGAATTTTATTTTGTTTTCTTGGTTTTGTGCTTGTCGGCATTTTCCCTTGATTGCTTCATTTTGCAATTAAATAAAAAAAAAAAATTCTCTTTTTCATTTTCTTCTTGGTTTGAAGATTGTGTTGTTGCATCAGTAGCTAGGAAGAAGCCTTTTTCATAAATTTTGCAGTGCATTTAGCGCATAAGTAGCTCACAGATTGAGCGAAATTCCTTGATGTTTTTCTGCATGAAATCTTAGAAAATTCAAAAAAGAAAAGAAGTCTTTCTTGTTGAAAAGTTGTTGGTTTTTGCATTTTCGTAAAAGTTTTTGTTTCCAAGAATTTCTTGTTCATTTCCGCTTTGAGTCTTTACACACCATCAGTTTCACCTTCATACCTTGTGACGTAAAAAATCCCATTAAAAGCAACGCTAATTAAAAACTATTAGACTTTTGTTTGTAGGGTTCATACACTAGCTCATGACTAGGGCCTTGGAATAGGTTGGAGAGTAAATTCTCCAAGGCCACTCAAACCAAACATTGGATTCTGTCATAAGGGAGTGTAGAAGTCCAGTTACGGAAAGTTATCCGGGACCCCCCTCTAACACAGGGGCTAAACATGAGGTCGCATAAGGAAAGGTAGCGGAGATAACCCCTCCAAAGTTGGACCGAGCGTAGTGGAGAACACATATCGAGGATTTGTTAAGGGATTCCATCGTTTGCATTTGCCATGGGGATTCGTGGGTCTCGAATCCGTTCAAGGTCCTCAGTTGTCTTCCGGACCATTTTCTCTCGATACCCTTGACAGGTTTCGGGCTTGATACCCTGCTCATTGTGGTCTACCCGACTATCGACTATACCCGCCTGGTGACTGTTCACGTGCTAGCAAACTAGTTGCCAATATTTTCTAGGGACATACATAGGTGAATGTGGGGGTATACCGCGGTACCTAGGACAAGCATCGGGCCACGCTTTGCAGAGTATACCCAGAGGGTTCTTCCGTATTCGAGTTGCACTTGCACTGGTAAGTTGCTCTAGTGTTGGTTGTTCTAACTGTTCTTCCAAATAGTTAGTGTTTGATTGTCTTATCTCATAGGGGATTCTTTTAGTGTGTGTTACTGTTTGTTCATGTAGAATACCTTAGTGTGTCATGAATCTTCTTACACAGTGGAGGATTCAGAGCTCCGTTGGTCACGAAGGCTTCTGGGCTTGTCACCGGTTATACTGGAGCCACCCCCGCCACCATTGAGGCGGAAGCTAGACCAACAAGGGTCTTTCAAAGCAACCGGGTTTCTAACCGTTGAGCCCGAACAAAACCCGGAGGAATCAATTGCCAATCTTGGATCGGTTGAAACCCCAAACAATGATATCTGGACACCGGTTACTGTACTAATCCAATTTACCGAACTCCTGTCAATGCCTCATACATCTATGGCAACAAATGCTGCTACTTCCTCTGGGAATTCTTCCATTCCCACCACCGTTGCTACCACAGGAGAAGCATCTCCTAACTTGCCGCCGTCGATCCAGACCACCATGCCTCTAGCCGCAACTACGTCGCAAAGTGGACCGACCCCATCTATTGTGGCGGCCACAATTCCCTTCACATCTAGTGCGACAGGCTCTCCGTTTTCATACGGTATGCCTAGTTCAGGAATAAGTCTTCCACTCACTCACTCCACTTTACATACTTTGGGTCTGGGGGCAGGGAGCTCTAACGCTCCTCTGCAAGGTCAACTTGGGGGAATTCCTATCCCTTTCAATGCTTTTCCTCACGCTGGAGGTCATATTCCTCCTTTGTCCCCTTCACTTGGGGGTCCGCATCAATAGACCGTCGGGCAGCCCGCACACACGAGTTCATTTGGAGCCGAGAGTCAAGGAACACCTGCGCAAACTCAGTCGGTAGGTTCGTCACCGTTTGTTTGGAATGGGACGTTTGGTAACAACACTTTCACACCCACTACTTTCCCGTCTGGGGGCACTCCCATATTTGGACAGCCTACTCCAATGCAGGGTACTATTCCTGCGCCGGGGGCACATATACCAGGACCTTGGAACTCAGGACAAGGATCCGTTCCCTTTGTTGGATTTCCGTTCTGGGGTAATTCTTTCCACAGTCAATGGAACCCCGGACATACTTCTATGCCTCTCCCAACAGGACCGGCATGGGGAAATCCTTCCCAAAGTCCGTTAAACATGATGAGTGCCCAAAATCCTATATCCTTTATGGGGAATCAGCCAATGATGTCTCCACAGATGCAAAATCCGTACGCTGGTCAGGGCCATGGTTTCTACTAGAATCCGGGCCAGTAACCAAAATTTTCATGGCAACCTGGTGCCAGTCAAACCCCAGGACCCCTTCTCCCAAGCTATCAGCAACAACCTAAACTACCATTCTTGGCGACGTTACACTTGCCAGATTTAACCCAGTTGTTAAATGATCCTATCTGTCACGATCCACGTTGGCCTCCTATGCCAACGAAGTTTCCTTCAGATATTCCCAAGTTCGAGGCCAAGCCTAACGAAGATCCAGGTGATCACGTGACTACTTTCCATCTTTGGTGTTCATCTAACTCACTGAAAGATGACTCCGTCCAGTTGCGATTGTTTCAACGCACTCTCATTGGGAGCGCCGCGAAATGGTACATTGATCTTGATCGCTCACGATATTCTTCTTTTGGCGAATTGGCTATGGATTTCCTTAACCATTTCCAGTTACCTGTGAGATACGACGCTGACACTGAGTTGCTAGCCAATTTCGAACAAACGACAGCTGACCATATCTCTGATCATATCCGAGAGTGGAGATGTCGAAAGAGTCTAATCAAAGTACCAGTCCCACTAGCATTCCTGCTGGAGTGGTTCATTAAGTCCTTGGTCCCACAGTTGTCCAAAGACGTTGCAACGTCCAGAGTTTTCTCTGAAGAAGATGCCATTATGCGGGCTCAACAATTTGAGCTCATTTATTCTCAGTCCGGTTTGTTATACATCATCTTACCAGATGCGCCCTGTTCGATACTGGCGAAAACTAGACAGAGAGCTGGACCACATGCCGATGGTATAGTCGGTTCAGCACAAAGTAAGTCCGATGAGCAATTGACAAAGCAATTGCAACAGTTATCCATACAACACTCAGCGACCAGCCAGACTACTTCTTTGGTTGCTCCTCCTACCCAAACGTTGAAAGTACACTCCATACAGACGGCTACCCCAAAGGCCACCCAGTAGCCTGAAGGGAAGAAAAAACAATGCAGGAAGGGTAAGGGGGATAAAAAACCCACTGATAATGCTGGCGAGGGCACCACGGAAAAGAAGAAGGCGAGGTATCCATGCAACTTGTGCGCGGAATACCACCCGACCCATTTATGCCCTCGACTTGCGGAGGCCCAGAAGTTTGTCACACAACAACAAAAAGATGTGTTGACTAATCCCTTTCAGGATGGGAAAAATTTAACTCAAGCCTCTACAAGTGTCAAAGGGGGTATCCAAGAAAACTGCCCTCATCCAAATAATTCCTCTTCGATGAACGTGTATATGGTTAGGGGTGATGCTTTACTCACGACTAGAGCACACAACTATAGTAAACCAAGCACCTCTTAGAAGGGTAAAGAAGCCGAGACCCCATCTCTTCCTCTACAGATCGAGAAGACGTTGGGAGAAATGATGACATGCATTCCAAAAGGTGTGTTTAAGAGAGATTCTCGCAATCCAAACGCAAGGGCTACCCAGAACTACTCCGTGGTGGAAGATTTATCACAAACCCCTTGCACTATGTCTGCTTTGGAGGTCCTCCAAAGTTGCCCTGCTCAGAGGAAATCCTTGTTGACTGCTTTAGGCTCTACTGAGACTTGTAACCCGGGTACCATCATGTTAGATACGATTGATTGAAACCTCGTTTTCCTTACCACGTCGCGTTTTAGATAGTAGTGGCTCACCCCACAAAAATTTTTATGCGGAATATCTACCACACGATGGTCGACGAGGGTGCTTCGACTTGCATTATGTCGTTAGCATGTTGGAAAGCCATTGGTCAGCCCAAGTTGTCTCCATCACCTACTCTCCTTACTGCGTTCGACGGTCGTTCTTTCCGACCACATGGCATCATTCCTTCTTTCCCTGTGCAGTTAGGGGGAAAGACCGTGTGCGTCTAAGTCGAGGTAGTCAATGCCCACATCGACTACAATCTCATGTTAGGGCGTAGTTGGACTTATGCTATGCAAGCGGTGGTCACTACAGTTTTCCGAGTCTTATTGTTTCCACATGAAGGCCAGACAGTGACCATTGATCAGTTGTCCTTCTCTCGACCTGACCCGGCCTTGGGGGAATCCACGGTTCCCATGATAGATAATCCTCAAGCCGGTGTCGTTAACATAGGAGTTGGTTTGTTCCCATCTTTGATGGGTACTTTCGATTACCCACCTCCTCAAGGCGATGTCAAGTTTATATCGACTCACCACAAGGCTGAGATTTTCCATGTTTCGTCGTTCCGCACGACTTACTTTGAGGATCCATGGATTCTTCCTTCCCCATCAGCCACGATGGATGAGACAGGGCACTCCGGCATGTCCATGCCCTTGTTGGCTGCTGAAGTAGCGTACTCGTTAGTCTAGCAAGCTTCAGATACTCCTGATCCGACTCCTGCACAAGCGTTGGATCCACTTCCAGAGCCTATTTGGGCTCAGGGTTCTCTTAGAATTAGTCTTGCCTTCTGACGAAGTTGTAATCGAAGCAATGACTAGTCCGGACAAACCTTGGGACGATCTTCATCACAGATCATATTTCCTCCCAGCGTTACACCGAATTGAGGCAGGAGAATTCACTACCACCATGAGGGGAGATCAGCCGTGTCGTATTAACCTCTTAGCTACACTGGAAATTTACGCTGAGGGAAATATGGCGACTATCGCTGCCACGATACCTATCAAAATCTCCCACAACCCTGGCGTCGTGGAGAATGTCTTCGTCGAAGAAGATTGCTCCCCCAAAGAGATTCAGATTTACACGGATCTTTTTAAATAATTTCGCGACGTTTTTTCCTAGTCTTATGAGGAAATGCCAAGCATCGATCCGAAAATAGTTGAACACGAAATCACAACGTATCCTGATGCTAAGCCTGTTCGACAAAAACTTCGTCCAGTTAATCCTAGGAAAGCAGCAGCCATCAAAGCTGAGGTTGAGAAATTGCTCAAGGCAGGGTTCATTTACCCAATTCATTTGACTCAGTGGGTGTCAAACCCCGTACCGGTCGATAAAAAACAAGGCACGATTCGTGTATGTACTGATTTCCATGATTTGAATAAGGCATGTCCAAAAGATAACTATCCAACCCCATTCATCGACCAGATCATTGATGAATGTGCCGATTGTGAAGCCGTTTCGTTCATGGATGGTTTCTCAGGCTATAATCAAATTCAAATCAAACCTGAGGACCAACACAAAACGACATTCATTTGTCCGTGGGGTACATTCACCTATCGCAAGATGCCTTTTGGTCTCAAGAATGTTGGAGCCACTTTCCAGTGGGCCATGTATTTTGCGTTTCATGACCTCAAACATATAGTCGAGGCCTATCTAGATGATTTAGCATCACGCTCTTGCAAGTGAAAGGATCATCCTATGCACCTCCGACTAATCTTCGAACGTTGTCGCTACTTCAGGATTCGCTTGAATCCCAACAAGTGAACATTTTGCATCACATCAGGACATTTGTTAGGTTTCATAGTGTCAACCATAGGGATCATGGTCGATCCTCTTAAGGTGGAGGCGATAATCCAGTTGCCTCCCCCACGCACAATCTTACAACTTCAGAGTCTTCAAGGAAAGGCAAATTTCTTACGATGCTTCATCGCCAACTATGCCGAAATCACCAAGGGCTTCATGCATTTACTGAAGAAAGATGTTCCCTTTTTCTGGGACGAAGCAGTGCAATGCTCTTTCGACGCATTGAAACATGCTCTTACAACAACACCTCTGCTATGGCCACCAAATTCTAACAAGGATTTCCTATTATATATGGCTGCCGCAGAGTCAACCATAGGCATGGTTTTAGTTCAGGAAGATGATTCGTTTTCTGAATACGTGATCTATTACCTGAGTCAAGGCCTCATAGGACCAGAACTTAATTATACCCATCTAGAAAAACTTGTGTTGGCAGCAGTTCATGCTGTTCAACGGTTCCGTCACTATGTTCTGTTTCGCAAGACCACCGTCGTTGCCTTCGTGAATCCATTCCAGTACATGTTGACATGACGCATTATCGGCGGAAAAATCAGTATATGGATGGTCATCCTCCAAGAATTTGACTTAGACTTCGTTTCATCCAAGTCCAAGAAGTCATTGGTCTTCGCAGAACTTATTTCGGAACTTCCGGTTGAGTCAGGTGATGTTGTGCCTGAAGAATCGCCTATCCGGGGGGATATGTTTTTGATCGAATCATCAAACCTCTAGTATGGAGATATACTGATCTATCTCCAGAATTTGAAGTGCCCCACCTCTTCTTCTTGTGATGAGCGTCGGTGGATAGGCCATCAGGCCAAGAACTACCTCATACTCAATGATACATTGTATCGGAGAGGTGTAGACTGTATCTTGCGTCGATGTCTCACTCATGAGGAGGTCGTCATAGTGCTCAATAATTGTCATATAGGAGCGTGTGGCGATCACTTATGTGGGTTGGCAACAGCTCAAAAGATTTTACGAGCAGGTTACTTTTGGCCCACACTTATGAAAGATTGTATCGAGTTGGTCAAGAAGTGCCATCCGTGCCAAATCTTCTCACGGAAGATGAGGGTACATCCAGCTCCTATGTTTTCTGTCATCACAGTTGGTCCCTTCACTAAGTGGGGGATTGATTACACTACATGAAACCCCCCGTCATCAAGGGGGCTCCGCTATATCATTGTAGTCGTCGACTACTTCACTAAGTGGGTCGAAGCTATGCCAACATTTAAAGATTATGGTGAGACTGCGGCTCTCTTCT
Source organism: Picea engelmannii (assembly GCA_009831015.1). NCBI lineage: Eukaryota > Viridiplantae > Streptophyta > Pinopsida > Pinales > Pinaceae > Picea > Picea engelmannii. The sequence continues at coordinate 353,196 of ML790372.1, read as the reverse complement.
TATTTAACCAGATTATAGCATGGTTCGACGTCCCGAGAGATATTGTCACTGACCATGGAAGTCACTTTCAGAACCAAATGATGTCTGAGTTAACATCAAAGCTTGGGTTATGGCAAGAACATTCCTCACCTTACTATCCCCAAGCCAATGGGCAGGTGGAAGCCGTTAACAAAACTCTCAAGACGATGCTACATCGAACTATCAACTCAGCCAAGTCAAATTGGCATTTGATGTTATACTCGACATTATGGGCTTACCAAACATCAGTTAAGACTGCAACCGGTTTCTCACCTTTCCAACTCGTTTACGGGCTAGAGGCAGTCTTGCCCATCGAATGTCAAATTCCATCTCTGAAATTGGCAGTACAGTTATTGCCAGACACTTCTCCACTCGAAGAATGGTTAGTACACCTTGAGCAGCGTCGCGATGCAGCCCTGGTCAACGAGGTTCATAAACATAAGGTCAAGTGTCAATATGATAGGTCCGTTCGTCCTCAGATTTTTTCTGAGGGCGACCTTGTCCTCGTTTACGACCAAGATAAGGACCCCCTGGGGGCAGGCAAGTTTAAACCCATGTGGTTTGGACCCTTCATTATTAAGGAGGTTTTAAAAAAGGGCGCTTATCGTTTGGTTGATTTTTAAGGGAATGCTTTGGCGAAGCCTAGAAATGGGCTCTACCTCAAGAAGTATTACTCATAGCATGGTCACTATGGGTAACTTTTTGTAACATATGTATAGTCTTTGTACTATTACTTTTTTACTTTTCTTTTGAAAAACGTGTTATGGACGTGTCATTGATGTTATCTTTCGTCATTATGGTAGATGTCAAGGGAGTCCAAGGTGTTCATTGGGTATGCGGATGGTGCTAGTCGACACACGTGGAGGCTTGCCTCCGCAACTTGGGTAATCTTTACACCACAGGGTCAGTTGTCATCTTCCGAAGGGATATGCTTAGGCGACACCACAAATAATGTTGCTGAGTATAGTGCAGTTATTGAGTTTCTTCGTGACGCTTTGTCATTGGGTATCTCTCATCTCCGGGTCTATCTAGACACTCAACTAGTTGTGTCACAGCTAAACAAAACATACCGAGTTCATGACCCAACGTTACACCGATGATTCCTTAGGGTACATCTCTTGGAACGCAACTTTGATTATATTACATATTTTCATGTTCCTAGGAGTCTGAATCAAATCACATATACTCTAGCTAATCACATTTTAGATTGGCATCTTGCTCACATATAAAAGATCATGATCACACACATGTAAATACATTTTGGTACACATCATCCATAAAACACGAAAAGAAATAAAAACCATATATAAACATGATAAAATCTCAGAGTACATAGATGGGCACAAGCGCCTCAAAAAGTGGGAACCATAATGAGTCATCGGGGCTTATGCCCTCAAAAAATATATACAACAAGGTGCTCATGGCACATAAAAAGTTTACAAGTCTGCTCAGGGCCTGTGGGCCCTGTTATAATCATTTACAGCCTGGGCTAAACACCTAAACAATCGGACCCATGTCCGAGGTGCCCCCACAACATGAGTCTTCATAGAGGGTGGCAAGTCCTCTATCTCTTCCATGGGAACTGTGCGAGTGAGCGCAGTGAAGTTCTGCTCAACCCGCCTAAGAACCCTCTCGGCCTCCCCTGTTGGGAGGTTCCCTGCCAATGTTGCTCCCCCGGCGGCGGTGGCTGCGGCCTCTGGTCGTGGATCGCGCCTGTTTCGAGCATAATTAGCAGGTCACACGGGTCCCACATCTGCACGCAATACAATGTTCACCCATCAAAAACTTTGTTATACAAAAACATGATATATATATCAAAAAGACATAAAAATTACATATGCAAACAAAAAAACTGTATAGGAGGAGACTTACCCATCTCCCCTCGCTCCTCACCAGGAGGCACTGGTATCGCTGGATCTCTGGAAAAATCGATCCCTGGATATGGGTAATCCTCAATCGCTGGGATCTACCGTGACAACCAGGCAAAAAATTCATCATTGAATGCCTCTGTGGTCCTCCCACCACCCTGTCGCGGCAACAAAGCTGCCCATCTGCACACTGTGGGGAAAGTAGCCAAATGTCCTCGTATTGTCAGCCGAGGACTAAAACATGGAACTCTCTCAAAGAAAAATGAACATAGGATGGTCCCAAACCCGAAGTTCATATGCGTCTGCTATCTGCAAGCTGTCAACTGACCTGTCATCCTTGCTAGTAATGTGGTACTCCAGTCAAAAATTTGTGCATTCATGCACTGAATTTCACAGTTCATCTGTGCGCGCGAAGCCTGATGCACGGCCGCAGAGCCGGTAATCCGCCCGATGAGTGATAAAATGGTCTGGAGGGCGAGGCTGGTAATCCTACTCATGGGAGCTGAGGAAGATCTCTGATCGGTCCCAGCCTCACAGTACTCCTCTATCAATTCTGAGACTTTGCTCGGCCCCACAGGAAAAGTATGAAAGTTGACGGGTTCCCCTCTCCTCGAGAGGCCCGTCAAAAAGTAGATATCCTCAGTGTGGGCACCAAGGATTGCCCCTCTATCATAAAGGCCTCTGCATCTGGGTGCCAATAATCAACCAAGGCATTTAGTAGCCTGGGTTGAGTGCGCATAAACGGACACAAGAAAAATTTCACCAAGCCACACTGCGTCAGCACAGCCATGACGTTCGGATCTGCAGCCACTGCCTCATTGGCAGCCTCGTGCTCCCTCTCCCTCCACTAAACATACATCCTTCCAAAACCACAAGGCAGAAGGAGGGCATCAATACTTAGTTAGGTTGGATTTGTCATCATGCGGGGGGTTCCCGCGGGCTGTCGAGGCGACAGTCGCGGGTACCCGCGCGCAGCTTTGGCTCTGCGCGCGGGTACCCGCGGGCTGTCCCTGGACAGCCTGCGTTTTCCTAGGGCCAACCTCTTTGAGGTCGACGCCCACCCCCAAACTAAAAAACAAACAATAAATGAAGTATTGAAATGCAAGATAAGGGAGTTTGTACTTACTTGGTCCAAGCAAAAGTCCGTTTCGTCCACTGTAGCTCCCGGAATCACGATCTTTGGCAAGGGGGGTCTTTTGGCTCCAGAGTCAATTTCCAAATCAGCAATGGTGATAATGAGCTACCAACTTCTATTTATAGACTTTTTGGCCTCTTTTTGTCACTTTTTTGGGCCCCTTTATCAGTTTCTTTATACCAAAAACCATTTTGAGTGGTTCAGGAGTTATATGGGAGGGATTTGATCAGGTATTGGGACATTTTTCATTGATTTTCAAAAAATAAAAAAAAATATATGGACGGTCCATAAAAAAAATTTCAAAAAAAAAATCAACTTGAGCATATAGGGTAGGATTTTATCCCCACTGTTGCATCTCGTTGCCTTTTGTTCTTACGATATAGGATCGATCCCATCCGGTTGTGACACGGAACCATCATATCTTCTCTAGAAGTGTCGCAACTTGGTGGTAGAGCTTACCAAAACATGGATTCCCTAGGTAGTTCCTGGTTGCATTATGGTGTCCATGCCGTTTCTAATAACACTGTAGGCTCGGGAGTCCGTGTAGTATTTCCTGAATACGAGTTTGAGCCTCATTCGCATGGGTCTTTGGCACTCTTTTTCTTACCCTCCGGACTCCCAAAACATAACGGGTCTCCTTTTAAGCCCTTTTCAGACCCTCTAAACATGAAAAGATTGTCGAGCGATCTTGTGACCTTTCACGCTCGTTAAACTGAAATTTGAAGTCACGTCTGTCCGGCGGTA
>ML790372.1:286966-310814 GCA_009831015.1 Picea engelmannii | reverse complement strand
GATAGAACACACAATGGTAACGTCCTTCGATGTAAGTTTAACGAGCCCAGAGAAGGGAAGCTCGATGGTTTTTCATATTTAGAGAGTCTGAAAAAGCATAAAAGGAAACTCCATTGGGGTACCTTTTTCGTCAATAGTCTAATAGGTTCGAAAAAGGGATAAACTAGCACCGATTAGACATCAATTCAAAACCATTTTAATGAGTGTGATAAGGACAAGATCACTCGGTGATTTTTTCACTTTTAAGGAGTCTGAAAAAATCTTAACTATGGACTCCGTCAGGAATATTCTTCTGGACCAATTTAACGAGTGTGAAAGAATAAGGTCACTTAGTGATCTTTTCAATTTTAGGGAGTCTGAAAAGAGCTTAACTATGGACTCCGGGGGGGTTTCTTTTCCGTAAATTTAGGTCCTTGGGCCCAAAAAAGGAATAAAATTATACTCGAGAATACTCTTCTAAAGAATAGGAATTCGATAGAGTATACCTTTTTTAGTATAGTTGACCGTCCAGACCGAAAAAGGGGTAAACTACCGTCGGACAGACGTGACTTCAAATTTCAGTTTAACGAGCGTGAAAGGTCACAAGATTGCTCGACAATCTTTTCATGTTTAGAGGGTCTGAAAAGGGCTTAAAAGGAGACCCGTTTAAGGAATGTTCTTCTGGACCAATTTAACGAGTGTGAAGAAACAAGGTCACTCAACAATCTTTTCATCTTTAAGGAGTCTGAAAAGGGCTTAAAGAAGACTCCACAATGGTTACTTTTCTCAGTTAATCCAGACGAGATCGAAAAGAATAAATGCAGTCTCATCAGATGTTTCTTTCAGATCTCAAAACGAGATTAAAAAACAACAAAGTTAGCTCATGATAGACTCTTTGTGGGTCGATGCCTAGCATCTTCTCGGGGGAGTTGTATGCTCCGACGAAAACATTGTCTATGATGCTAGGGTTTCTGGAGATATTGATAGGTATAATTTCAACAATGGTTTCCATATTACCCTCAGCATAGATCTTGTGTGTAGCTAAGGGATTAGTATGACAAGACCTATCTCTATTCATAGTCACGGTGAATTCTCCTGCTTCGATTTAGCTTAACTTTGGGAGGAAAAATGATATGTGATGAATATCATCCCAAGGTTTGTCTGGACTAGTCATTGCTTCGATTACTGCTTCATCATAAGGCAAGGCTAAGTCTAACGAATCGATGTTAGCAAGAGAACCCTGAGCCCAAATAGGCTCTGGAAGTGGGTCTAACTCTTGTGCGGGAGTCAGATCCGGGTTAGCTGAAGCTTGCTGGACTAAAGAGTACACTACTTCAGTGGCCGACAAGGGTATGGACATGCCAGGGTGCCCTGTCTCATCCATCGTGGATGATGGGGAAGGAAGAATCCAAGGGTCCTCAAAGTAAGTCGTGCGAAATGACGAAACGTGAAAAATCTCAACCTTATGGTGATTAGATATAAATTTGACATCGTCATTAGGAGGTGGACAATCAAAGGTACCCATCAAGGATGAGCACAAACCAACTCCTACGTTAACGACATCTGGTTGAGGATTATCAATTATAGGGACCGTGGATTCCCCCAAAGCTGGGTCAGGTCTAGAGAAAGACAATTGATCGATGGTCACTATCCAGCCCTCGTGTGGAAACAACAAGACTCGGAAAATTGTAGCAACCACATCTTGCATAGCATACATCCAACTCTGTCCTAACAAGAGTTTACAGTCGAGGGGAGCATCAACTACCTCTACTTCGACACACACGGTTTTCCCTCCTAACTGCACAGGGAAAGAAGGAATGATGCCATGTGGTCGGAATGAACGATCGTAGAAAGCAGTGAGGAGAGTAGGTGAAGGAGACAAAGTAGGCTGGCCAATGGCCTTCCAACATGCTAACGGCATAATGCATGTCAAGGCACCCTCGTTGACCACCGTGCGAAAGATATTCTGTGTAAAAATTTTCGTGGGATGAGCCACTACTATTTGAAACGCTGCGTGGTAAGGTAGACAAGGTTTTAAGTTGGTTGTATATAACATGATGGTACCTGGGTTACAAGTCTCAGTAGATCCCAAAGTGGTTAACAAGGCTTTCCTCTGAGCATGGCAGCTTTGGAGGACCTCCAAAGCAGACATCGCACAAGGGGTTTGTGATAAATCTTCCACCATAGAGTAATTCTGGGCGGCCCTTGCGTTTGGGTTGTGAGAAGATTTTTTAAATGCACCCTTTGGAATGCATGTCATTGTTTCTCCCAACATCTTCTCGATCTGTAGAGGAAGAGAAGGGAGTTCATCTTCTTTGCCCTTCTTGAAAGTGCTTGGTTGACTATAGGCATGTGCTCTAGTTGATAGAAAAGCATCACCTTTCACCATATATACATTCGTGGGGTTGTTCGAAGACGGAGGGGGTCCTTGACTGCCCCCTTCCATGCGTGCATAGGCTTGAGTTAGATTTTGCCCATGTTGAAATGGATTAGTCAACACTGCCTGTTGTTGTTGTGTGACAAAATTCTGGGCCTCTGCAAGTTGAGGAAAAAGATGGGTCGGGTGGTCTTCCGCACACAAGTTGCACAGATATCTCACCTTCCATTTTTCTGTGGTGTCCTCACCAACATTATCAGTGGGTTTTTTATCCCCCTTACCCTTATTTCAAAGTTTTTTCTTCCCTTCAGGCTGCTGGGTGGCCTTTGGGTTAGTTGTCTGCATGGAGTGTACTTCCGACGTTTGGGTAGGAGGAGCAGCCAAAGCAGTATTCTGGCTGGCCGCTGAGTGTTGTATAGATAACTGTTGCAATTTCTTTGTCAATTTCGCAGCGGGCTTGGTTTGTGCTGAACCAACAATACCATCAGCATGTGGTCCAACTCTCTGTCTAGTTTTATCCAGTATCGATCGTGGTGTATCCGACAGGATGTTGTATAATAAACCAGACTGAGAATAGATGAGCTCAAACTGTTGAGCCCTCATGATGGCATCTTCTTCGGAGAAAACTCTGGAAGTTGCGACATATTTGGATAATTGTTGGACCAGATACTTAAGGAACCACTCAAGCAGGAATGCTGGTGGGACTGGTACTTTGATTAGACTCTTCCAGCGTCTCCACTCTCGAATATGATCAGAGATATGGTCCGTTGTTGTCTGTTCGAAATTGGCCAGCAACTCCATGCCAGCGTCGTATCTCACAGGTAACTGGAAATGGTTAAGGAAATCCATCACCAGTTCGCCAAAGGAAGAGTATCTTGAGCAATCGATCTCGATGTACCATTTTGCGGCACTACCGATAAGGGTTCATTGAAACAATCGCAACTGTATGGAGTCATATTTCAATGAGTTAGATGAACACCAAAGATGGAAGGTAGTCACGTGATCACCTGGATCTTCATTAGGCTTGGCCGCGAAATTTGGAATGTCCGAAGGAAACTTTATTGGCATAGGAGGCCAATGTGGATCATGACAAATAGGATCATTTAACAACCTTGTCAAATCTGGCAAGTGCAACGTCGCCAGGAATGGTAGTTTGGGTTGCTGCTGATAGCCTGGGAAAAAGGGTCCTGGAGTTTGACTGGCACCAGGTTGCCAGGAAAAGTTTGGCTGCTGGCCCGGATTCTGGTAAAAACCATGACCCTGACCAACGTAAGGATGTTTCATCTGTGGAGACATCATCGGCTGATTCCCCATAAAGGACATAGGATGTTGGGAATTCATCGTGTTTGAAGGACGTTGGGAAGGATTACCCCATGTCGGTCCTGATGGGAGAGGCATAGAAGTCTGTCCAGGGTTCCATTGACTGTGGAAAGAATTATCCCAGAATGACATTCCATAGGATGGAACGAATCCTTGTCCTGAGTTCCAAGGTCCTGCTATATGTGCCCCCGACGCAGGAATAGTACCCTACGACGGAGTAGACTGTCCAAAAATGGGAGTGCCCCCAGATGGGAAAGCGGTGGATCTGAAAGTGTTGTTACCAAATGTCTCATTCCAAACAAATGGTGACGAACCTACTAGCATATAAGTTTTCATAGGTGTTCCTTGACTCCCAGCTCCAAATTAACTAGTGTGTGTAGGCTGCCCGACGGACTACTGATGTAGACCACCAAGCGAAGGGGACGAAGGAGAGATATGACCTCCAGCGTAAGGAAAGGTGTTAAAAGGGACAGGAATGCCCTCAAGTTGACCTTGCAGAGGAGCAGTAGAGCTCCCTGCCCCTATACCCAAAGTCTGTAAAGTGGAGTGAGTGAGTGCAGGACTTGTGCATGAACTAGGCATACCGTATGAGAACGGAGAGCCTATCACACTAGGTGTGAAGGGATTTGTGGCTGCTACGATAGATGGGATCGGTCCACTGTGCGATGTAGTTGCGGCCGAGACCATGGTGGCCCGGGACGACGACGACAAGTTAGGATATGCTTCTCCTATGGTAGAAACGATGGTGGGAATGGAAGAATTCCCAGAAGAAGTAACAGCGTTTGGTTCCATCACTGTGTGAGGCACTGACAGGCGTTCGTAAAATTGGATTGGTACAATAACCGATGGCCAAGTATCAGTGGTTGGGGTTTCAACTGAACCAAGATTGGCAGTTGATTCCTTCGGGAGTTGTTCTGGCACAATGGTTTGTAACCCGGTTGCTTCGAAAGACCCTTGTTGGTCTAGCTTCTGCCTTAATGGTGGCGGGGGTGTCTCCAGTATAACCGGCGGCAGGCCCAAAATCCTTCGTGACCAGCAGAGCTCGAGATCCTCCACTGTGTGAGAAGATCCAAGACATGCTAAGGTATTCTACACGTTCAAACAGTAACACACACTAAAAAAGAAGCCCCTAAAAGATAAGACAAGCAATCACTAACTATTTTGAAGAACAGTTACAACAACCAACACTAGAGCAACTTACTAGTGCAAGTGCAACTCGAAAACGAAAGCACCCTCCGGGTATACTCTGCAAAGCGTGGCCTGATGTCTATCCTAGGTACCATGGTATACCCCTGCAGTCACCTGTGTATGTCCCTAAACAAGATTGGCAACTAGTTTGCCAGCAAACAAACAGTCACCAGGCGGGTACAGTCGATAGTCGGGTAGACCACAATGAGCAGGGTATCAAGCCCGAAACCTGTCAAGGTTACCGAGAGCAAATGGTCCGAAAGATAACTGAGTACCTTGAACGGATTCAAGACCCACGAAGCCCCATGGAAAATGCAAACAACGGAATCCCAAGACAAATCCTCGATATGTGTTCTCCACTACGCTCGGTCCGACTTTGGAGGGGTTATCTCCGCTACCTTTCTTTACGCGACCTCGTGTTTAGCCCCTGTGTTAGAGGAGGGTCCCGGATAACTTCCACGAAAATGGACTTCTACACTCCCTATCACAGACTCCAATGTTTGGTTTTGAGTGGCCTTGGAGAGTTTCCTCACCAATCCTAATCCAGGGCCCTAGTCCTGAACTAGTGTATGAACCCTACAAACAAAAAGTCTAATAGATTTTAAATTAGCGTTACTTTTATGGGCTTTTTTATGTCACAGGTATGAAGGTGAAACTGATGATGTGTAAAGACTCAAAGAAAAACAAATGAAAAAAGATGGAAACAAAATGCTTTTACTAAATGCAAAAATCAACAACTTTTCACACAAGAAAGACTTCTTTTATTTTCAATTTTTCTAAGATTTCATGCAGAAAACATAAAGGAATTTCGCTCGACTATGAGCTACTTATGCTCTAAATGTACTGCAAAAACTTATGAACAAAATACTTCTTCCTAGCTATTGATGCATAAACACAATCTTCAAACAAAGAAGAAAATGAAAAAGATTTTTTTATTTTATTTGAGTGCTAAATGAAGCAACAAAGGGAAAATGTCGACAAGCACAAAACCAAGAAAGAAAAATAAAATTCTAGCTTAAAGCACAGATCGCAAAGAACCAGAGCAAAGACACCCAATGGCGATCAAGAAAGCACTGACTCTTATGCTTGTCTAAAAACCATAAAACAATTTTTTTTTCTTTTTTATCTTTTCTGTCAATTATCAACTAAGAAAAAACAGGCTAAGGATAAGAGGCCCTAACCTACTGACTGTGCAACCCTAGACTCAAACCCCTGAAAGGAACACTTCTCACCACAGGAAGGGATGACTGCCCCACCTTGGTTGAAAAGCAACCTGTAAATACCACTACTGTCACTGAAACAACAGGCGTGCAAATGCGTGCTGACCTACAACAACGCGAGGTTACCCATGGGCTACACTTGCACAGGCCGCATGTATGTATAAACTCTAAGATAAAACTAAACATAGACAACCCAGACCTGAAAAAGGCCTCTGGTATTGATAACCAGGGTCTCCCGAAGGCTTGGATGCTTCTTCTTAATAAAAATAAAAATAACTGCAAGAAATAACAAAATACAATCAAGCAAATTGAGACAAGACTATGAACCAACAAGACTCAGACAGGATCCAGAAAGCCCCCTGAGAATGTATAATTCTGACAGGAAAGACGAGGACCACCTCTCAAGCTCTCCAACTCCTACACGCTACTGAAACCTCTACACCAGGCGTTCAAACATGGGCTGTAGCAGGTTAGGGCGCGGGTTACACGTACGCAGGCCTTCTGTAGGCCGCGTGTACCTCTGTGTGTCCCGATAATGTAACGTCAAGAAAAAGTCAAGGAAAAACTGGTATAAAGAACCAGGTTCCCTGCTAGTTCTGACCTAACAGAAAACAGACAAACAAAGAAACAAAAAATCTAATCCTTTAAACTACCCAAAAACCTCAACTAAATCCGGAAACCCTAAGAGTATTCTCTCCAGTGGAGTCGCCAATTCTGTTCTTGGGAAATAATACCCTACGGACTAACAAGATAGGGCTAGGCTTGCATGCAGATGTTGACCTTAAAGAAATGACCTTTTAACCTACCACCCAAACCTTTAAAGCCCTTTTTACGATACATGCATGGAAAGGAACTACTAACCTTTTTACTGATGTTTAGTGTAGATCCTCCATTGCGCTCTTGACTGCTTTCTCGTGTGGATCCTTCCAAAGTTAACCTGTAATCAAGACAAAACACTACGCATGCATGCTACTTTTCTACTTGAGGGTTAGAAATTAAGCATAAATTACACAAACCACATATAACCGATGCACTGGGACGGGAAAAGTATTCTTTTATTATTTTCAAAATGAATCAACTTACAATTTGAAGTCGAGACTGGCCACCGCTCCTTGATCCTGATCCTGGGCTCCTCCTCTTCTTTGTCCTCCAACTTCTTTGTGTTAATTCTCCTTAGGCTTGAGGAAAGGCTAAAGGGTTGGGACAAATGGACTTGGCAAATGGGAAGAGTTTCTTCACTATAATTTTCCTCCTCCAAATAGTACCCCTAACCCTTCTTTTATAGGCTAGAATGAGCTAGGGTTTTGGACAAACTCTCGGCCATGCATGGCCGGGAGTTTCAGTTAACTGACCCATAGCTTTTTGTCCCGTCGGAAACTTTCCTGTTTTTGTGCTTTGTTAGGTAAACACGGGCTGTAGAAGGCCTGCCAGGGTTCAAATGCGTGTAGTAGTGGGTTAGGGCGCATGTGGCTTTACTTAAGAGGATTTTCAAAGAGGTTGTTCAGCAGATGTCTTGGCAATGAAAGGATATGAGTTGGCCTGATGCCAGGTAAGCATGTGTGGTGCAATTTAGGGTTATAACAATGAGAATAAGTTACCGAGCTTAGTCTTTGTTCTTTATCATGCTCGTAAATACGTGAGAATGTAATCGAGTATACTTTTATCACTTTTTCAGACTCGTAAAGGTTACATGAAAAAGGAACTACCTGGAGTCACTTTTAAGCTCTTTTCAAACTCTCTAAACATGAAAAGATTGTCGAGCATTCTTGCTATTTTCACGCTCATTAAAGTATTTGAAGAAATCATCTGTTGGGCGATAATTTATCTCTTTTTCGGTCTCATCATACTATTTTATGAAAAAGGAACTGAGAGAGTTCTCTTTTAAGTGTTTTTCCAGACTCTATAATCCTGAAAAACCTTCGAGTTTTCTATCTTTGGACTCGTTAAACAAGCATCAAAAGACCCATAATGGGACTAAACCACTCCTTCCTAGGGTTCGTTAAACATACTCTGAAGGATGAGCTTACACCAACAAGCATATGTTATCCTCCTCAAGCTTGCGTAAAAATAAAGAGGTACTCCTTAGAAATGGTGGGGGGAAATTTGGAAAAGGGATATGTTTTCGTATTCATATTATTGGCAGTAAGTGCCGCTCTTGAACATGACACCCCCCTATTCATTATCTGAACCCGGTTTGGGAAATCCTTTTGTCTCTCCTTCGACTTGCTATAAGTTCATATCCTGAGTCGTCTCTGAGTCAGTGCTGCCAACTCATTGGTCGTGTCATTCATATGTTCAAGAGAAGTTCATCCGAAACATTTATTGATTCGGCCATCTGCAGTTGTCCTTTCTCTCCGTATCGGCCTTCCCTGTGTCCAGTTCGACTTACATCATACTCTGTTTCACCTTCAAAATCTGTTACTCATTTCATGTCATTGATGGGGGATACATCAAGGCCCTCTCATGACTAGTTTTGTTCCATCGACTCCAGCTCATTATCCGGAAACAAGACTTAGAAATTATTTGGTACCATGGAACTTGCATGCCTCAATGGCAGGTTTTCTCGATTTTGACAGTGGGTTTTCATCATTGACCCCTGATCGGGAGATTCCATTGAATGTTTTACCTCAGCTCATTTATTCACATTCAGTGGATTGTACTAACGTACCTTGGGAGTCATTGACATTAATGGTGATTTCCCTCACACTTGTTAACGATTTCATCAATGACCAGTAATCAAGTGGTTTCTACCATGTTCGACTTCAGCACATGTAATCACATGGTTAGATTCGTACTTTCAGGTGATGGGATTGAAGACCATGGGTCTCATCTCTTTGATCCAGGCTATGATGGAATATGTATAATTTGCTGACACATAGATCCACTTTGTATGTCTTGTGGCTATGTCGTCTTAATTTGAATCTTCTTGCATGGATCCATAATGTATTCTTGGTGGCTATGCAATATTTTGACGGCATGGATCCACGGTGTATGATTGGTGGCCATGAACAATGTTTATGATGTTATCTGCCTATGATATGAGTATGGGAATGCCTACCTCAGAAATAGTATGATATTCTACAGATGCTTGGTTGTTTGAAGATTTCTGATTAGGTGCGCTCCTGGTTTCTGACACACACACGTAGTTTACAAAGTATTTTGGTTGTCACTGATTATAGCCTCATACTTTGGGGGGAATTTTGTTACACATGATTTTGGTCATCTTGGTGATGTATTAACAATGGTGTACTTAGGTTCCCAACAAGAAATTTCTCCTAAGAAAAGTGGCATTTATCTCTGATGCAAATGCACCACCCAGGGCACGTCCGCTCCCACAGGACCTTCTCCTTGAACGGCCCGAAGAACTAAAATGCTCTTCTAACCCCCTTATCGGGAGTTATCTGCACCCACAGAATGCTCTTTATGATTCCCCATTTTCCTATCGAAAAATCGGGCCTTGCGTGATCGTGAGTCCTGCACTCATGAGATCGGGTCTTACAAATCCCTGAACCCTGATGAATATTCTCTGAATTCTTTCCTTGCTCCTATCGAGAATTTCCCCGTCGAGAAATAGGCACTGGCGCTATCATAATCCATTGTCCTCACGGATCCCCGACTCCCGATCCCCGATGGTACCTCTCTCCACTCCTTAGCTCCCTCCAGATAACTCCTTTCTCATGCGACCTGCTAGTCCACGAGACCACGGTCCTTTCCTCTATCAGAGTTTCGGAATTCGCGGAGTTTGAGTGTGTAGAAATTATGCTCTCAGGATCTCAGATTCTCCGATTCCCGATGCCACTTGGCGTTGACTCCTGTGAGGGTTGACCTTCCGACACCTATCCTCCACTACGCCCTTAAATCCATCGGGAAATCGCATATCAGGATATCGCGTTGTCATGTGCACAGGACTTTCAATTCCCCGATCCCCGACTCTGCGGGATCTCCTGCCACGTGTCCCTGCTGATGGGCGGCTCTGATCCTATTGGGAAATTGCAGATCGCAATTTCTTGTTGCGTAAATTGCTTGCCTATGAAAACTTTGATGCCTCCAAACACCGAATCGTCTGGATCTCCTGCCACGCGTCCTCGCCAATGGACGGTTCAAAAATCCCGTCGGGATATCGCGGATCGTGATTCCACCATGCGAGAGTTCTGTGTCTTCAAAACCCTGAAATGCCGAACCTTGATTCCTTGGGATCCTCTGACACGTGTCCCCAAACGAACGATTCATATCTTTTCAGGAAATCGCGGATCGCGATTTTAATGTGCAAGAGTTTCTTGACTCTGAAAATCATGATGCTCTGATTCACGAATTCCTGGGATCTCCTGCCACTCGTCCTCGTTGATGGACGGTTCAAATTTTGTAGATATTTCGTGGATCGCAACTCCTGGTGTTGTGATTTCTCCGCTCCCAGAATTCTCGATGGGTCAAAACCCCGATGCCTCCCTGGCTTTCTGACATGTGTCCCGCTGAGATCAACGGCTAGGATCTTTTCTCTGGGTTTCGAGACTCACAAGGTCCCGATTCTCTTCCTTAACAAAGCCCCGATGACTCTGATATCCCGATGACTTCTCTGGGACTATTCTTCTGCACACTAGGGCTTAACCCCGGCGCAACTTCTCGAGATCTAACGACTGACGGGATTTCGTCAATCTTCTCTGTAAGATCCTGACCGTCGATTTCTTCCTTCTTGAAGACCTTCTCGAAAATGGCTAAGTATCCCTTCTCAGAACTTGCTCTCCAATGCCTACGCTTGCAACTCTTGTTCGAACATTCCATGACATAAGATCCTGTGCTCTCTTTTAACAATATCACGAAGGTGCTATACCTCCTGAGATTTTCCACTCTGATTATTTCATAGGAACTTGCGCGCACTCCTTGCGCTCAACATTCAACAACTTCCCAAGTGTTGAATCCTTCCAACTCTGCGCACTCCTGCAACAACAGTCTTCGATTTCCTTTTTCTCAGATTCAGAACTGAGACTTATTCTTCAGCCTGCACACTCCTTGCACGGCTTCAACAACCCACTTCCACTTCTGGGTGAATGAGAACAAAAGTTAAACCACTGAGCCTTCATCAACGCACTCCTTACGGATGAATTCAACTGCACACCTTGTAGGAATCTCCTGGCTCAGATAGAGAAACAATTGAAACTCACTCTCTCTCCCTTTCAGACTTCAGTTTGAAACATGAAATCACATGCACAAAATATACAAAGCAAATGCATAACAATAAATCAAACATTCATAAGCACAACATCAATACACAGAGAAAACAACACCAACCATGAGTTTGAATCAGAACTTTCTTCTATTAATTCAAATGCCTGTACATGGGTGTTCTTCATACAATATTCTCTGGTTTGCTCTCCTCTCTCTCATGAATTCTTCCTCTATTCTTCACTATGTTACAATGGTACAATGAGGGTGTCTATATCTGTTTTCCCTCTCGAACTCTAAACTATCAAATCTAGACTTAAAATCCTATCTACCAGCATTAAATCTATTAAATGCCGACTATCTACCAAAGGACGAGAGCTTAAAGGCTCAAGGTCCAATACAATATACAAATGTGTCTTCATGAATGGTTCATTAAATATTTGCGCTACAATCCCAAAGCACTTCAAAAATTTGGGTTTGTTTATCCAGCTGATCTCCGCTTGATGTGTTGGCTCACTTGATGAGTTGGTGATGCTCCTGCATCAATCTCCTTCCAGAAAACATATTTTCAAAGTGATTTCACAGGCTACATATGGCCTAGGGTGTGAGAATGACCCATTCTTGGAGGCCACCTTCATCTAAGGTGCGAACTTCTCGCAGGTTTCTCTATACATAGGGTGTGAACTTGTTTTCAAACTTGGAAAAGAGAAGAAGTCTCGAGGGCTCTAGAAGGGAATCTTATAGAAAATGAGTTGGCATTAGTATGGTTGTAATTTTACTGGCTTCTCTGATTTGGTGGGATCATTCTCATCCATGTAACCATCTCACCCTCTCCTATATATTGAAAGGATTCTCATGGAAAAGGTTAAGCAAGATTAATTGAATAATTGGTGAAGGAATTGTGTGAAGAACCCAACTTGAACAGAAGCTTGGAGACTCTAGTAGGTCTATCAAGAGGAATTAGATCTTCTTCATGCAAAGATAGAGAAAGTGTGTGTGTTGGAACCAAGATTCACCGAAATGAAGCTTGCGACATCAAGGCGATCAGGTTGTATCTTCTATTTTCAATTAATATGATACAGAGGCATGTCCTTTTCCCATAAAGTCATTCTTACTTTATTGTGTAATTCCTTGATCATACACATAAGTTGACGATTGAATACATTTCACTATATTCACTTTGGTTGGTTTGTGTTGTCTTGGTCTTGACCTCACGAGAGCACCAGAGTGAAGCAGGAGCAACAAAGACTCAAGGAAGCGATGCAAAGGTATGTCAATTGTTCCTCCTTACTAGCTAATTCAACGGTCGTAACTTATGGAAAGAGTCATGTCCTATCCTATTTTTTTCTAGATCTAGGTGGATCTACAAATATCTGTTAGTGTCTGCACCTACTGATTAGTCCAATAATAGTAATATAAACAAGTTTTCATTTCCTATAATGTCATCCAAATTTCCTACATCTTCCCTTGTTAGTATGCGTGACAAATGATTATCTCCCAAGTTTAATTTCATTGGTTTCATAATCTCTTCAAAGTCATACTCCTGAAATAGTAATAGCCATATGCATATATTCCCCCCCAACACTGTCTTATTGACTAAGTATCTCAATGTAGAATAATCTATATACATCTTAAAATGCGACCCTAGAAGATAATGTCTAAATGTTTGTAGTACATACACCATTGCCAATTCTTCAACCTCTGTAGTAGTGTAATTTGGTTTAGTAGTTCACAACTTTCAGATGGAAAACACAATGAGATGATTCAAACCGCCTTCCTCTTTTTAAGCTAGAACTATGCATAACGCTATAGATGATCCATCTACATGGACATGGAATTCTTTCTTCCAATATGGAAATACTAGAATTGACACGGTAATCAGTTTTTTCTTTAAGGTGTCCAAACTTTGTTTAAATTCTTCATTCCATTGAAACTTCACCTCCTTCTTTAGTATCTTCTCCAACGAGGTTGTGATCTACATCTATCCCCTAATAAACTTTCTATAGTGCCCTGCATGACCCATTTTTTCTCTCAGTTGTTGCATTGAACTAGGTGGTGGTAAATCAACAATAACGACAATCTTCGCAAGATGAAACAAAATTCCTTGTTTACATACTACATGACCCAACATGATACCAAATGGTGCGGAGAAAATGCACTTATTCAAGTTCAAATAAATCTAGAATTGTCTGCATCTATCTAACATCAAGCACAAAGTTTCAACATGGTATTTCAACAAACTGAATACTGTCTAATAATCCAAATATACTTCTAGGAACTTATGAATAAATTGTTTAAATCTTGCGACAACAACTTGGGAGAATACAATTGGTGCATTTTTCAACCCAAATGACATGACTATGTACTCATAGAATCCCCATTCCATTGCAAATGTTGTCTTATTCCTATCTTCCTATGTAATCTTAATCTGGTGATACCCAAAGAATCCATTAGTAAATGGTAAGATTCATGTCCTCCTATATTCTCCAAAACTTCATCTATAAATGGGGTTGTAAATGGGTCATGTAAGCATATATCATTCAATTTGTACAGATCCACACAATTTATGCAAATACACATAAATTCTTTATCCTCTTGGTCCTTTTCAACAACATTATAGCATTCCAAAACCTCTTGAACAGTCGCATAATATTTGTGTTCACTACATAAGGCTATTGGTATCTTCGAATCTTCTGGTGCAAATATCTTGGACTTGATAATCTACAAAGTTGGGTCTATCGAAGGCGTATCAACTTCAAACTTGAAATTTACCTTCAAGTTGCAAGTCAATTATTCCCAATATGTTTTTCCTTTGTGTACTTCCAGTTCTAAGTACCAATTCCTCGAGATTGTATCCAAGGTGTGTACAAATAAGTGCATCCATTCTTTCTTAGGTACTAAGATCCATGTCGCAGTGCACTATGTTAATTAATCTATAGGGCAACTCAACTTGGTATACTTATGTGTGGTGTATTCAGTTTCTATTATGAACGTGACCTGTAACAACCTTCTACATTGCTACCAATTATCTATTCCATCCTTATGCACATCCCACCATCTTGCAAGAGTCACTTTCAGAACAATATATAAAACTATCAATCTCTGTTGATATGGTATCTACAATTCAAATTATGTTACAAAATATCTACATCTTTTAGTCCATCATACTTCAAGGGATCACATACCTTAGCCCCAATACAATGCAATGTGAGGGTAATAAGAGCACATCTTCTTGTAGATACCTCATGCAATCTCTGTTTCCAATGTTCCAGGGGTTCTTCTAAATATGATGCATAAGAACTGATACTTCACCAACTGAGTACACCTTGAACAGTTAGATTAATATAGTCATTCATCTGCACGGTCATACTATAAAGTTTTTCTTTTCCCTTCGTTGGTTCCACATATCATCTTCCCTATGTGGGATCCAATGGTGCAATAACTCTTTTGTATGTTACTTCAAAGATCATTTACCTCTTCTTCAGATCAATAACAGATTCGTTATTGAAATCCCAATCAATTCCAAGCAACGATGGATAATGTTTTCTACCATCTACTATCTCGATGACTTCAAAATATGCTATGTTGTGCACTCCATCGATGTTAAGAGTCACCCCTGTCAGTATTCCAATCGGGACAATCTTGTGTTGATTTTCTAACCTTAACTGAATAAGTGACTAGATTAACTTAGGTTTTCTCATAATTTCCCATGTCTTCCTCGGAATGAAATTCACATAATATCCTAGATCCAAAATAATATTCTCCATATTGTAATCTCTTACCTGCGCATTAAGTCTAAATTCCTTATTCATCCTCTTCTTGCATTGTACTTGGTTAACTGCTCGTTGTGCACTAGGTGCTTATTTATCTTGTGCACATCAATCGATCATCCCACTGAGTGCATTCAATGTAGTTTCATCCTCCATTAGTTCTAAACAACTCTTTAACAAATTTTTCAGAGTACTTAGCTTCTCAATTGTTCTTTCTGCCATCGATTGGTCATATGTTGGAGCCATGTAATAGATAGGTAGCCGGTCATACACATGTTGCGAAGTTAATGCTACCCATTGTGTCTCTAACAACTCCTTCCTTGATTTCTTATAAGTGTCTCTCTCTCTTCTTGGTTCAAATGTCGGAGGAGTTTCTATTGCTTTCCTAACCCACTGGACATTCCAGATTCCTTGTTTTTTCGCATGTGCTCCTATTCTTTATCCTCCACACGCAATTATTTCTACTCTTGTTCGATCTTCATTCTCTTATGATACTATCATCTAAAAATTATGGTTCATCTTTTCTTTCCACTTTGCAATCATCTACAGACACCATTTTTTTGCATGATCCAACTGTCTAAAGTATGTACACATTGTGCAGAGTTTCAAAAAATCTCACACTAAATTCCTAGGATGGTTACACTTCTAACATATAATCGATCCTCTTCCTTTATTGAATCTTCCTCTTCCTCGACCTATGAATCCTCCTCTTCCTCCTTGATTATGGCCTCTTAGGGTATTATAGTGCATGATGCAAACCCCCACCACTCCTAGGGGTTCACATGACCTCTCGGTATAAGGATTGTTTACACTACGGATCTGAATTAGCTCTTGGGCCGTTGCTGAGCCCTCAAAATGATTCTCCAAAATAATTTTCCCTTTTCCCCACGTGTAAAATAAATTTTGCGAGGGTCTTAACACTCTAACATAGTCTTCTACGTAGCCTTGGGCCAAACCCATGGGCTAGCTTTCAATAGGAGGAAAAATTCGAGACTTCAAAGCTTCAAGCTTCGAGAGTTCCAACAAAAACACTCAATGTTTATGATGAACGTCGAACTCATAGAAATCTGAACAAATGAAGGAATCGATGGTCCTCGTCACGCGTCATGAATCTACGGTACACAGGGATTTTTGGGACTCCGGGATTTAAGAGTTCTAAGAGGTTGACACACACAAATCCCTGGATTGTCGAACTCCGAAGTGGCGAGGAGTCACTATCCATGGTCCACGTGTCCTTAAAATTGAAGGGATTGGTTCTTCTCTAGGCTTCGGACTTTCAGGGGTCTCCTCAATACCACACTCCAAAATCACCGAACACCGAATTGGTGAATGCTATATTCACTATCCATGTGTCCGTCTAAACTCATGGTCAAGATCTACTTCCACCTTTGGGCCTTCAGGAGTGCTCGACTCAAAACACTTTTCACCTCCATTTCCCCAACGTGTAGGAATTATGAACTACTAGAAATATGTTGACACGTGGCTCTGATGCCAATGTTCAGGATCCACTCCATCCTTTAGAGATTTGGGAAACTTTCATGCTCCTGCAATCACACTTCAATTTCACTAGACAACTAGAATTCTAGATAACCGTTGATCTACGAACACGTGTCCCTCGACCACTAATGGTCCAGATCAATTTTGGACTTTGGGACTTTGGGAAATATGTCTCCTTTACACCCAACACATGGAGATCGTCGAACTCATGAAGTCTGAAGGACTTCAAGGGTTAAAACCCATGCTTCTTCTCCAGGTCCAACGATCGATAAATACTTTGGTTCCTCCTGAATGGATCCGATCTGCTCATCCTCCAAACAAAGTCAATCCTTCATATAAGGACTTTTCCCCACCATTCCTCCTTATCTTTATCACTCTAAGTGATTCAAACCTCCGACGCACTCCTTAAAATCTTAAGGCTTGAATATTTTTGGAAAATCCTCCTATGCACTCCTTGCACTCGTCCTCCTTGAGAATCTTTCAACACTTGACGAAGTGTTGGCCTTGTGCACACCTTGCATGGGTATCCTCTAGCTTTTATACTCCACTAATTATGTGTGCAATCCTTGCACTCACTCTTAAAAGTTTCACATTATCTCATCTAAGAAAATGAGTTTCAAACGACTCTGCCTTCACACTCCTTGTGTGGTACTGTGCATTCCTTGCACCATGGTTTTCAAAAGAGAAATAATTGAAACTTATAGAACATCAAAGGTTCATTCGTTCAACCATGAAATACACGCAGGCATATAAAACACAGAAAAACACAGATAACATAACATTATCCAAATTAACTTAGAGATAAGAAAAACTCGGGCATATGAAGCAAATCTCCTCTATTATATTCCTTCAGCAAAACATTTACAAAGTTTTCTTGTAGCTCTGAAATTATCTTCCTCAGCAAGATAACAAATAAACTCTAACAAAATAGAAAATAATATTCAACAACCTCTTTTGGGAATAGATTACATATATTTATACATGGAGAGGCTTCTCGAGCCTTCCTTTTGACTACTCTAGTGCTTTCACATCATAATTAGAGAATTCTATCACTAAGTCTTATTTCAATAAATTGATAATTACAACCCATATATGAGTCGATTCTCAATATATCTACAATCTTACAACTAATAAAGGTGATTACAATCTCCTACAATCTCATACAATGGCTCAAGCCTCAAAACATTAAAGGGCATTTAATTAGAATACTTTCAAAATAGTAAAATGACGCACTCACCTTTGGATCCAAAATAGTTTGAATGCGCATGTTGGATGTTGAGTTGTCCTCCACTTGGCCTCATTGAACGTTGATGGTGATGCTCCTACATCATACTCTTCTGTAAAAAAAGATTCATGGACTCTTGTCCATGAGCTCCTGCACTGTCTTTCCATGCTTCTGGATATCAGTTCTAATTATCCAATTGACATCTTCTATTGGATGATATTTCCACTTAACCAGATACTCCTAATAAAATTTTCTCCTGGTATTCTTCACAATCCTATGATCTAAAATATTCTCTATTTGTTTCTTCTCTGCTATGGGAATCTATTGCTTCCACTGAATCTCCTCTTGATCATCTTTCCCTTCTATATCATCTATCCTGTAGGGGTATCGATCTGTACATTGAATATTGGTAATATTCTAATTTCCTCTGGAAATTCAATCTCATAAGGATTTGCAACAAATTTTCTGAGGATATTACAAGGTCTTATATTTTTCATCTCCATCTTGTTATATTTCCCTTTCAGAAATCTTTCCTTCCTCAAGTGTGCTAAGACATGATCTCCAATTTGAAATTTTATCTCTCTTCTCCTCTGGTCTACTCTTCTCTTGTATCTCTGGTTTATTTCTTGTAGTTGTCCCTTAATTTGATCATGCAACTTCTCCATCTTTGAAGCAAAGTCCTCTGTTCCTAGACTTAAAAATTCATCTCATCCCAAATATCTCAATTCCCAAATTCCTCTTAGATGCATTCCACATACTATCTAGAATGGTCTCTTACAAGTACTCCTATTCGGTGAGTCATTATATGAAAACTCTGCTTGTGGCGGAATTTGATCCCATTGATTTTTATGTTCAGTGACCAAAATCCTTAAAAGATTCCCTAATATTCGGTTCACTACCTCAGTCTATCCATATGTCTGAGGATGATATTATGAACTGAAAGACAAATGTTTCCCTAGATTCTTCCACAAGGTCCTCCAAAAGTGTCCCACAAATTTGATATCTTTGTCTAAAACTATGCTCCTTGACAACCCATGCAATCTCACAATTTCTTTGAAAAATAAATTCACTATGTGAGTAGCATCGTTGGTTTTGTGACATGGTATGAAATGTGAAATTTTTGAAAATATTTCAACCACCATAAATATTGAATCACTTCCTCTATGGGTTCTTAGTAATCCCATAACAAATTCCATACTTATAGCATCCCACGATGTGTCTAGAATAGGAAATGGTTGATACAATCATGTGTTCTACTGATTTCCTTTATCATATTGGTAGATTCTACATATTTCAATGAAATTATCCACATCGGACCTCATGCCTAGCCAATAATATGAAGAACTCAATTGCTCATATGTTTTATCATGGCCAAAGTATCCATCCAAACCTCCACTATGTTTCTACTTTAGCAAATTATCCCTCATCGAGCATTTTGGGATACACAATCAGCTTCCTTTGAAAAACAACTTGTCTTGGATCAGATAATCCATCCATTGATTTATGTACCTTACCAAAGGGTTCTCACATGCTGCATAAGCTTCCTTGAAATATAAATCTTATTGATACATCTCCTTGAGGTGTTCAAATCCCAAGGTATCCACTTGGAATTCCTGCAAGATCAAACATCTCCTGCTCAAAGAATCTTCAAATTTGTTAGCACTTCCACTAATATGCTTAGTAACAAAAGTAAAATTCTTCATGAATTCTACCCATTTGGCATGTCTCTGTTCAATTTCTCTTGTTTGGTTATAAACTGCAAAGCTTGATTGTCAGTATACAAAACAAACTCATTCGGGATAAGATAATGCTTCTATTTTTTCAAGGCTTGTATTACAGCATAAAACTCCTTGGAATATGTGGAATACTTCCTCTTAACATCATTCAACTTCTCATTGAAATAAGAAAAATTCTTATTTTCTTGACTTAAAAATGTGCCAATGGCCACCCCACTAACATCACATTTAACCTGAAAATTCTTCTTAAAATCTTGAAGAACTAAAATAGTTTGTTCTATTATCTTTTCTTTTAACACCCTAAATCCCTTCTCAACCTCTTCTATCAAATTAAAATATTTATTCCCTTTATTTATGGTGTCTAGTATGGGTGCACAAATACTACTGAAATTCATGATGAACTTCCTATAAAAACTCGCCAAGCCATGAAAACTTCTTACTTCAAACATGCTTCTTGGAGAAGGCAATTCTCTTATTTCCCTCACCTTCTATCGATCCATCTTCAATTAATTTTAAGATATTACGAACCCCAAATACAAAATTTATGTTTTCATGAAAGAAAATTTCTTCAAACTAACCAACAAATTCTCCTATTGCAACCTCCTCAACATCATTTTCAAGTGTCTAAAATCCTCCTCTTCAGTCTTTCTAAAGATTAAGATATAATCCAAATAAACAATCACAAGCTTAACAATAAAATCTTTGATTACTTCATTCATTAATCGCATAAATGTACTCGAGGCATTTGCCAAGACAAATGGCATAACAAGCCGCTCATACAATCCTTCATTTTCTTTGAATGTTGTTCTCCATTCATACCCCTCTGTCATCCTTATCTGATGATATCCACTCTTCAACTCTATCTTGGAAAAATAACCAGATCCACTCAATAAATCCATTAAATCATCCATTATGGGTAAGGGAAAAATATACGTGATGGTTATTTTGTTGATGGCTCTATAATATATGCACATTCTCCAACATCCATCCTTCTTCAAACTCAAAATAGTTGGTACGACACGCATGCTCAAACTTTCCCTGATCAACCCTTTATCCAACAACTCTTGGAATTTCTCCTTGATCTGTTCATTCTCTCGAGGGGTCAATCTGTAGGATTCTTTATTTGGAAAACTTGCTCCTATAATAAGGTCAATATGATGACTGATACTACTGATGGGCAGTAAAGAGTGAGGTAACTCATCCACCACAATATCAAAAAACTCATCCAATAACTCCTGGACTTCTACAGGAAAATCATTCATATAAGTTCTTGTGAGAATGACTCTCGACTTACCTACAACAACAAACTATATTTTCTGGTCTTTCTTGACTTCTTTCAAGAGTTCCTTCCCACTCATAGGAAGTATACTAGGACAAACATCCTTTTTGAATCCTTTATCTTCTATTGGAAATAACATATGCTTACACCTATTCTTCTCTATTGTATAAGTGTTCTTCCTCCCCTCATGTATGACATTTCTATCATATTTCCATGGTATTCCCAATAGAACATGACAAACATCCATGGGTATAGCATCACATAAAACTTACTCTCTATAACCACCTATTTTAAACTCAACCTTACATTGTCGACTTACCATGAACTGATGTCCTTTCTGCAACGACGACACCTTGTACAGAATTGGATGTGCATTCATTTCCAACTTAAGCATTTCTACCATCTCCATGGATACCAAGTTATCAATACTTCCACTATCTATGATCACCTTCCATACCCTATCTCTGGTCTTGCAAGTAGTTCTGAACAAATTGTTCCTTTAGACTGGTTTTCATACCTCTTTCTCTGGATTTATGAGAAGTTTCCTCATCATGAGTATTCTTCTTTCTTCTACTGCTTATTCCTTCATCTCTTTCTCCACATTCTTGTTCTATTATTTATAAATGTGAGCTTCTCCACCTCCTTCATTTTTTCTTTTGGGACATTCCCACCACATATGCCATGTTTTTCCATAGGCATAACACTTCACTTATCCTCCTCTACCTCTTCCTCTACCTATGGGAAAAGAGTTTCTTCCTCCATAGTGTCCTCCTCTAGAACTTCCTCCTCTCTCTGTCTGACTGTGATATATTCTAGCTTCTTCTTTGGGATTCTGAAACTTTTCTTTGACAATTACTCTTCCTCTGTTAGGACTCTTTCCTCTATTCTGCTGACTCTTCTTCCTTGCCAACTTTTCTTATTCCTTTAGGGATAAATGATAATAATATTTCACAATTCTCATTATCATCATGCTAATATCATCATGTATTTCATATCGCAAGACATTAATGTACCTGTCACCTTTCTCTTCTTCATTCTCCCTATGTCCTTCTCTTATGTTAAACATGTAAAACTCTTTGGTGTACTCTTTTACCAACAAACCTTTCTGTCTCAGATTATATAAATTCCTAAAAAAAATTATCTGATAATCCTTGGGTATGAACTTAGCCTTCAATTTAGCTGCCATCCTATCCTAATTCTTGATTTTAGACTTACCTTTGCATCTTATGACATCTTGCAATTCCTCCCACCATAAAGTTGCATGTCCCTTCAATATGGTTATTGCATGCTTTAACTTCTTCTCATCATCAATCTCCTCATAGTCAAAGTAATTATCTAAAACACTTACCCAGTCAAGAAATTCTTCTACAACTAAATTTCCTTCGTACATTAGGACTTCTACTTTTTCTTTGGTTCCCATTTTGACAATAGCTCTGAGCAGTTTCTTCTCTACTGCTTGTTCTCCTGCAACTTCTTCTCTTTCCACATATTTGTTTTCAGATTCACTGACGTCACCAACAATAGGTGCTCTTATTTACGTTGTCTCCATAGCATCCAACCTCGCATGAAGTTGTCTCATTTCCTCTCCCATGGATGCATTGACCATTGGTTTATCTCTTCATCTTCTCGAATGTAATATCCCCCAGTAGAACCCCAATTGTAATTATGAATTGTAAACATGATTGTTAGACTGGTGAGCCAATTTATAATAATATAGGAGTGTTATGTGATTATTAGGCCAGGAGCCTATGATGCTAAGGCCATGAGCCTATTTTGTATATGTAATTGTGAAAAATCATTAATAAAAATATAAACTTCACTATGTGTAGACCGACCATGAAGAAAGAGTGATGGGGGACTAAGTTCCACTAGGTAGGGCAAGGGAGGGGGCTAAGTGTCTAGGCCTAGGGGATAAGCTAGGGGGATTACCTATAAAAGGATAATATTTTATTGTTATTTCCTTTAGACTAAGGTGGGAATGATGAGGATTATCCTAAGTTCCAAGAAAGGGTACGTAGGTTAAATGGAGTGCATGCAGCTCCAGGAAGAAAATTGTCGACCTGGGCTCATGGAATTAAAGATGAAGCATCAACTCGTGTTGTGGTGTCTGCCATTCTCACATCCAACATGTGAACCCATTTTTCCCTCTATGTCTGACCTCTTCATAATGATATATCTCTGAAAACAGGAAAGGGAAGCCGACCTGTGGGATTCAGGAACCCAGTTTACCTGCACCTGTAGAGTTGAGTTTGTACCTTAATCATTTTTGGGTGGTTTCTTTCTGTTGTCTAAGCCGTGATGTGTCATAACTATTGGCTATTGTGGCCATGTAGTTCCTTGACAAAGTGTGGATTTTTTGCATCAATTGTTTCTTACTGAGCCTTGATATATCCTATTGTTTGATTGTTACCATTTCGGGTGTCCATATTGATTTCCCTGTTGTTGTTGCTATAACCTATACCTAGTTTTAGCTAACTCAAAGATTGGTTGAAGAGGCAGGTTGTTAGGCCTATGAGAAACTCTCCTAGGTAAGAGAGTTTGTTGGGAAGTCATTTCTCCTAGAAGGGAGTCTCATAGCAGCTACAATACTTTGAGACTTCTGGTCCAGCCTGTTGCTCAAGCCCAAGGTAAGGGAGGTGTACTAGCCGATGGACTTGTATTAGTGAAGGTGTGTCCTCGTGGGGTGGAGAAGGCACGTGGGGAATGAGGGTCTATAGGTTGTGGGCGTAAGTGGCTCCTGGGATAAAATATCCTTCTTGTTTCTTTGTGAAACTTCCTTGTTGTCCTTGCAAGCCTAGAATTACCTTGTCCGATGGAGTTTAGTCCCAACTAGGGGGATACCTACTGTTGAGAGTGATGAGAAACACAGTCTAAGGTTGGGAGGTTCCTGGAAGGTCTGCACGCAGTTGGTGGATTTACTCCAGTTGAAAAGATAAGTACCACTTTTATGTTCGTTTACATGCTGTGTAATGGTATTTATGTTGTAATTGATGAGTATTTCCTATATGTTATATATGTTGCATACGTAGGCTTATTGTTACTTCCGCATTAATATGTTATATGTATGTATATGTATGTATATGTATGTGTGTATATA
>ML790372.1:271513-286630 GCA_009831015.1 Picea engelmannii | reverse complement strand
ATATATATATATATATATATATATATATAATAATAATAATAATAATAAACATTTTATGTTCATATGGATGTGCATGTTTTTCTAGAAGTATCTCTGTGTGGCATAGTTAGTAGTTAAGGATGGAGCTGTCACAGATCAGAGTAGTGTAATAGAGTTGCAGGAGTGGCATTCCCCGACCTGTTGGTGGACAAGGAAATTACAAATTGGTATCATATCTTCAAAGGCTAAGTTAAGGTTGTGTTGGTAGCATTGCCCGACCTGGTGGAGGCATGGGGATGTTACAATATGGTATCAGAGCATGGTTTCAACACTGATCCTAGATGGGCCGTGTTAGTGGAAATTGTAGCAAGAGTTTCAGAAGGAGTTGTTATCGAAATGGAAAAACTCAAGTTCTGACCCACGGTTTCAATATAGATCCTGGATGGGCTGGATAAGTGGTCATTGGACTCAAGGTTTCAAGAGGAAATTGTGTTAAGAGAAACCAATTTTGGACCTCAGAAACATCCCTAGGTGCCAAGAGGATTACCTTGGATGTGTTAAGAATCTCAGGAGGAGTAGTTGTATCATAAAACTGTGAAATAAGTGGTGTTGAACCGCAGAGTAATGGGAATCGTAGGATCTGTTCAGAAGAAAAGGGAAAACCCTTACGACCATCAGATATGGAGAGTGTGCAGAAGACCCTTCTAAATGTTGAATTTAGGAGAAAGAGAATGGAGCTCTTAAGTATTTCAGAACTTTCAAATTTCAGGAAGAGTAGCGAGGTCGAAGTATCGAAAGGGAAGGTCCCTTTGCTTGGAAGGAGAATGGATGAAATTCTCTTCAGAAAGAGCCACAGTCTGTTATGACCATTGGATATGGGAAAGAGTGTGGGAGTTAACCCTTGGATCCATTCGGACTTTGCAAGTTTGGCGAATTGAATGAGTTCGTCGTAAGGGAGTTAAAATCCCCAATGTTCTGAAGTCCCGAAGTTAATGCTAAGCCTTAGATATGAGGATACCCGGGAAACATCCTAACCATCATATCTAGGAAGTACATGATAGTCAAGTTACCCGAACGGCCGATGACTTAAGAATCTGACAGTGGAGATGGATGTGAGCTATTTAATGGGAGGAGACGCCATCCCAGTCATCAGATTGATTTAAATACTCACTAGATTTACTGAATCAAACTCCAACCGCTTGATTTAATCGATGGTTGGGAATCATTGTGGAGCGCAAAGGTGAAAGTAGAGAACGCACTAGTTCGTGGCCCACAATTCAATAACATCGTTGATATTGTCGGGCTGGAAGATAAATGGCTCCAGTTAGACTAGGTTGGTCAACTAATTTCCAGATTGAGGAGGTTGAGCTCTCTGAGAAAGAACAATCACATTGGAGCCCCACAATTACTATGAACCGTCGATCGACGGAAACCTCTCTATTGGTCATATCATGACCACCGGACTTTGAACCGTTGCGAGAAGGATGGTTGTGAGACCCTTATGACATCCATGGAGTAACAAAATCCTTCAGTATCATCGGTCTGAGAGAATCTAAAAGCTCATAAGAGATAATTTTTTCAAGAAAAAAGGTGAGACCCAAGATATCCGGGCTCATTGGAGGAATGAAGGTTGAGGCCTTTGAACATCTACAAAACTCTTCCAATATGGAAGAAGTTAAAATATCAAGAGGAGGAGTGACATAATCCATCATATCAGTTGTGGGGAGAATCCTGGATCGTTATATCAACGCCAAAGGAAGAAAAGGAGAAGCATTGAGAAGGAACAGATCCTAACCGTCGGATCTGAGTGCAAGGGGATGATAGTTGTCCGATCTAAGGTAAAGTGCATGAGTGTTAACCTTTGTGTGCACAGGAGGGTTGACTAGAAAAATTCTTGAATTCTTGAAGTGAGTTAGGGACCATTCATCACCAAGAGGGATAGGTGGCATGAGATCCACAAACCCTGAGTGATAGCTTGTTGTCAAGGAGAGTTTGAAATCACCAAAGTAAATCATGATTGTTGGTCGTCAAGGGAGGTACATGTCAACATATCAAAGGATCTGGGAAAAATCACTTCGAGAGTTTCAGTTGAGAGTTGAAACTCTTGAAGCCTAGAAAGCTGGAGACCCGAAGTGAATCTGGATTGTAGATCCAGAAGGGTGTGTGGCGATTTCTCGTAGACTCTTGGTGGAAGCACTCCCGGAGAATGCAAAGGAGAAGAGTTTGAAAGAACCAAAGTCCCAAAGAAAATGAAGTTTTTTGATTTAAAAAGGGGCAGATATGAGCTGTCATTTCAGGAGTACCATCAAGATCATGATATCAAAGGTCCCATCGCATTGTGGTGATCGAAGGTGTACACAATTTAAAATGTTGTGAGCGGGCTGCAATCCAGACCACAGTTTTGGAGAAAGGACACGTGGAGGCTTAGGATGAATTGGGGGACGAAAAGTAGTTTGGTTTCAAACCACCCTTGTCCAGGCCTGAAATCGTGTGGTTACATGAGGTTATCTCCCAAGTTCACCTCAAGGAGTGGATTATCATAAAAAGGGATAGTGCCCAAACTCAGAGATTTTGCCAGTGCAAAGGGGTAGTCGCGTGTCCCATTAGACCTGCACTAGGAAGACAAAAGGGTATGTGTTTAATTACATAACGAGACCATCAAGGTCTCAGAGAGTCATTTGGTGCTAGAATCAAAGATCCTTGAATGGGAGGTCGGGTTGGTTCCCCGACTCTCTAAATTAGAAACCCCTAGATGGAGTCAAGTCCATGAACATCCTAATATAATGGAATAAGAAATCATGAGATAGATATGCAGCTAATAGGAATGCATGTCAACACTCCAGGGAGGAAAGCTATAATAGTAGAGGATTGTGGATGCACTCCAAGGGTGTGACGGTATTTCCACAAGAGTATGGAGATATCAAGTCAAATAATTTAAAAATAGAATGAATTCTAAAGATAAATCAATAAGGAACCAGGAAGAAGAGAATGGTTCTATGCATGGTTTTGAAAGAAGAGGAGATGGTACCTGAAAAGAATCCATCTTAAGTGACATAGATCCATGAGTGACAACTCTAGAGGTTGGAGGTACCACTTGAATATACGATGGTAAGGTGAAATAAGTAATTTTAGTTAATTCTATGGAGCTAGAAAATGAGGCATATGTGCATCCTTACAATACACTAGAGATTGCCTAGGCAAGTCAAGTTTGAGGCTAGTTGGAAAAGGGAAGAGAAGAGCACAAGAAAACCTCAAGTACTAAAGTATTTCATTGGGAAAGGGCTGAAGGTGTTCATTCCTGAAGAGTAACTAGATGTTGAAGAATACAGAGTCTATAAAACAACTTGGTTTGGAATTTAATTCATCCAAGTATGAGTTGGGATAGTTGGATCCAGGAAATTAAGGAAAGTTGAAGGTTAATATCAGATTAGTTTGGGACTATAAATTCAAAAGAAGCCAATAGTGATTTTACTAGAAAATCCTCAGGTGAGAACTAATCATGTACAATGATTACAGTGGGAGAACAAGAATATCCATGAATCCATGAAGAATTGTAGACTTCTGGGATCAACAAGGAAAAGTTTTGTAGGGAGAAAGAAATTGCTGCAATTTCTGTGGCAGCAAGTATGTTATGGCTTGTTGGGTCAGCCAGAGGAAAGAATGCTTGTAGGTTTGCAAGTGTTGTTGGTGATGTTTTTGCATAAGGAGGGAAGAAACAAAGAGATGAAGTGTTGGTTATAAGTTTGATAAAAGAAGCATGAAAGCTTCTACTGCCATCATCCATACATGTAACATCAAATTTATTAATGGAAATCATGCAGGTATGAATTTTAATTACTCTTTTTGCATAATTTCTAAAAGGAAATTTAGATAAGAATTTCCTCATCCAGAGTTATTTATAAAATCACATGATTATATTATTGAATGCATACCATTGGATGTGGTAAAGGTTGGAGGCATGTATTAATTCAAATCTTTTTATCTTATGAATGCACACACTGACATAGTAGAATGCCATGTTAATTTGGTTATGGGGTAATAACCAAAGAATTAAAAGATAAGAACTTGATATAGGAATGAATGCCAGTAAGCTAGTCATGTATGAGACTAGGACATGGTTGGATATGGAAAGGTTATGATCCACACAGGTACTAAAATCTTCCTACCTTTAAATAAAATTTGGACTACAACCTTTTTGCTAACACTAATGAACACCACAAAATTATATTCTTGGTGTACTGTTTGGGTCGAAAAGGAAGGCATCTAATTAATTGGGAAGACAATATGAAGTGTGTGGAGAATGTGTCAACACATTGGCCAGAATTCCAACTTATGGATGGTGAGATACATGACTGAGATGAAGAGCATTATGTAATTCAATGCAAGGTGCACTGAATAAGTATACATTGAGAATTGCACTCATGCATAGTAAGTGATAGAATTGTATATTAAAAGAAATAGTTGAATGTGTTTTGTAAGTAGATGCATATATATTATTGCATGCAAATAATTATTACTAACAACTAAAATGATGTGAACTCATGAAGCTGAGGACATTTCAAGAGTTGCTAGATATTGCAACAGGAAAGTTGCAATTCAAGTAGCCACATGAGAATTCACTACATGAAATTTTCTTGTTCATAAAAAGAAGTAATGAAATTACAAATATTACTATGAACATGCATATGCATAGAATGTTGAGTCATTCTAGTTTATTAAACTGTTGGTTAATTGTGATTGAATTGCTGGATGAAGAAAATTTTAAGATCACTACATAAGATTTTGTACATATTGCAATTGGATATGATGTACAACAAATACTAACAATTCGTTGGCTGTATGCAAGATGAAGCATTAAAGGAAAAATAGTATGCAGTTTGGTGCATGTGGAAAACCACAAGGATGGATGCATTCATAATATGGCAACACCAGAGATGAATTATGAAATAGAATTTCATGTTTTGGGGGAAAATTTGAATTTCCTTTTGAACTAGTTGGAGTTCCTAAATGAATTCTTTTATGTTTTCTCGTGATAAATGCATGTGGGTGATGCAGATGAGATGATGTTGATTAAAGTTATAATTTTGACTACAAAGAGTAGCTCGGGGAAGATACTGATTGGAAATCTTTGAGGGCAGTTGGAACTCTGGTAGCCATGGTGCTCTGAGACTTCCTGAGTCGGCTTGTTGCTGAAGCCTAAGGAAAGGGAGGTGTAGAAACCAATGGACTGCATGACAGTGAAGGTGTACCCTCTTGGGGTGGGACATGCATGTGGGGGAATGAGAGACTGTTGGTTGGATTACTGTTGAGGTTCGATACCTTGGTCTAGACCATGTTGATGTGGAAGGTCTTCTCAATCAAAATATAAGTATCAATTCTCTATTCATTGTATGTTGTGTATCTTGTATACAAGTTATATTGTTATTAGAATTTCCAGTATATATATATATATATATATATACATTGCATATATGTTCTAATGTTTCTTTCAAATGAATAGGTGTAGGAGGAAAGTGTTTATGTTTGTGGAGCTATATCCCTGCTAAGAGTTTATCAAAAATGAGATCCAAGGCTGGGTGGAATGTCGTGGATCTACAGCCAGTGGATGCTTTCAATGAGGTCTAATTGAAGCATGTAACAAGGAGAAATGAGTTGAATGCTTCTTGAAGAAGCCCTATGAAATAGAGCAATTGAGTTTCACCTATAGAAGGAACACCAGAATTGGTTCTTGAAATTAGAGCACCAGGTGGATAATGAGCTTCCAATAGATAAATCTTGGACATTTTTGAAGATTTTTTGAATTATATATGTATAAACAAGTTTCACTGAGGACAGTTAAAAAGTAAGGGGAAGGGATTGTAATATCCCCTGATAGATCTCCAATTGTAATTATGAATTGTAAACATGATTGTTAGGTTGGTGAGCTGAGTTATAATAAGCTAGGAGACTTATGTGATGATTAGGCCAGGAGCCTAGGATGCTAAGGCTAGGAGCCTTTTTTGTATATGTAATTATGAAAAATCATTAATAAAAATATAAACATCGTTGCGTGTAGACCAAACATGAAGAAAGAGTGATGGGGGACTAAGCTCCACTAGGTAGGGAAAGGGAGGGGGCTAAGTGTCTAGGCCTAGGGGCTAAGCTAGGGGGCTTACCTCTAAAAGGACAATATTTTATTGTTATTTCATTTAGACTAAGGTGGGCATAATGAATATTTTCCTATGTTCCGGGAAAGGGGGCATAGGTTAAATGGAGCACATGCAGCTCCAGGAAGACAAGTGTCAACCTGGGTGCATGCAGTTAAAGCTGAAGCATCAGCTTGTGTTGGGGGGTCTTCCATTCGCCCATCTAACACGTGAACCTATTTTTTCCTCTGCATAACGATGCATCTCTGAAAACCATAAAGACAAGATGACTCGTGCGATTCAGGAACCCAGTCTACCCACACCTGCAGAGTCGAGTTCCTACTTGAACCATTTTTGGGTGGTTTCGTTCTGTTGTCTGAGTTGTGTTGTGTCATAACTTTTGGCTGTTGTAGCAACATAGTCCCTTGACGAAGTATGGCTTGTTTCTGTCAGTTGTTTCTTACTGAGCCTTGATATATCCTAGTGTTTGACTGTTACTGTTTTCGATGTCCATACCATTTTCCCTGTTGTTGTTTCTTTCACCTGTACCTGGTTGTAGCTGAGTCGAAGATTGGTTGAAGAGGTAGGTTTTTAGGCCTGTGAGAAACTCTCCCAAGTAAGAGAGTTTTTTGGGAAGTGATTTCTCTTAGAAGGGAGTCCCATAGCAGCTATAGTACTCTAAGACTTCTGGTCTAGCCTGTTGTTGAATCCCAAGGTAAGGGAGGCGTACTAGTTGATGGACTTGTATTAGTGAAGGTGTATTCTCTTTGGGTGGAGCAGGCATGTGGGGAATGAGGGTATATGGGTTGTGGGAATAAGTGGCTCCTGGGATAAAATATCCTTCCAGTTTCTTTGTGCAGCTTCCTTGTTGTCCTTGACAAGCCTAAAATTACCTTATCCGATGGAGTTTAGTCCCATCTCAGGGGAGGCCTACTGCTGAGAGTGATGAGCAACATGATCTAAGGCTAGGAGGTTTGTGGAAGGTCTGCAAGCAGTTGGTGGATTTACTCCAGTTGAAAAGATAAGTACCTATTTAATGTTCATTTACATGCTGTGTAATGGTATTTATGTTGTAATTGATGAGCATTTCCTGTGTATGTTGTATATGATGCATGTGTAGGATTACTGTTACTTCTGCATTAATATGTTATATATATATATAGAATAAACATTCTATGTTCATATGGATGTGCATGTTTTTCCGCAAGTATCTCTATGTGGCATAGCCAATATTTAAGGTTGGAGTTGTCACAGATCAGAGTAGTGCAGCAGAGCTATAGGAGTGGCATTCCCCGACTTGTTGGTGGTTGGGGATGTTACAAATTGGTATCAGAGCTTTAAAGTCTAAGTTAAGGTTGTGTTGGTAGTGTTTCCCGGCCTGGTGGAGGGTTGGGGATGTTACATCGATGACATGGTTCTAATATTTCTTTTACATAGAGATTAATTCGGGCTCCGATACCACTTGATGCAAACTCTTAGGGGTTCACGTGACCTCCCGGTCTAAGGATCGTTTACACTAAGAAACTAAATTATCTCTCCGACCCCTGTTGAGCCCTCAAAATGATTCTCCATAGGCCTTTTCTCTTTCCCCACATGTAAAATCAAGTTCATGAGGGTCTTAACACTCCAACACAATCTTCCATGTGGCCTTGGGCCAAAACCGTTGGCTAACTTTCAACAAGCAGAAATATTCAAGACTTCAGAGCTCCGAGCTTCGAGAGTTCCAACAACAACACTCAATGTTTCTCCCAAGCACTGAACTCGTGGAAAACCAAACAAAGGAAGGGATCGACAGTCCTCATCACGCATCGCAAATCTATTGTACACAGGGGTTTTTGAGACTCTGGGCATTGGGAATTCCGAGAGGTTAACACACAAAATCCCCTGATCATCAAAATATGAAGTGGCGAGGAGTCATGATCCATGGTCCACGTTTCCTTAAAATTAAATGGCTTGCATATGATCTAGCCTTCGGGGGTCTCTGCAATACCACACCCCAAAATCACTGAACAATGAATTGAAAAAGGATCTATTTGTTATCCATGTGTCCCTCTCAACCGACGATTGAGATCTACTTCATACTTCGGGCCTTCAGGAGTTCTCAAATCAAAAGTATTTACACCTCCGTTTCCCCAGACTATCGGACTTGTGAACAACCAAAAATGTACTGACAGATGGATTTGATGCCAATGGTCAGGTATTTGTATCTTTGAGAAAATTGCACGGTCCTACAACCACACATCGGTTTCATCAGATTGTCATACTTATAGATAAGCATTGATCTATGGACACATGTGCCTTGAACACTAATGATCCAGATCAATTTCAGACTTTGGAAAATCTATCTCCTTTACACCCAACACATGGATATTGTCAACCTTGTGAAGTTCGAAGGACTTCAAGGGTTAAAACCTCCGCTTCTTCTCTAGATCCAACAGTGATGAAAGACTTTGGTTCCTCCCGAACGGATCCCATCCGCTCATCCTCTAAACAAAGTGAATCCTTCATCTAAGTACATTTCCCCACTATTCTGCATGAGATTTATCACTCTAAGTGATTCGAACCTCAAACGCACTACTTGTGCTACTGCTTGAAAACTTAAGGCTTGAATATTTTTGGAAAATCTTCCTGTGCACTCCTTGCGCTCATCCTCCTTGAGAATATTTCAATACTTGAATAAGTGTTGGCCCTGTGCACACCTTGCACAAGTGTCCTCAATATTTTATACTCCATTGAGTATGTGTGCAGTCCTTGCACTCACTCTTTGAAGTTTCATGCTATCTCCCCAAAGAAAATGAGTCTGAAACGACTCTACCTTCGTACTCCTTGCATGGAACTATGCACTCCTTGGAATAAGGTTTTCACAAGAGAAACAATTGAAACTTATAGAATATCAAACGTTCATTCATTCAACCATGAAATACACACAGGAATATAAAACACAGAAAAACGCAGATAACATAACATTACCCAAATTAACTCAGAGATAAGAAAAACTCAGACATTTGAAGAAAATATCCTCTATTATATTCCTTCGGAAAAACATTTACAAAGTGTTCTTGTAGCTATCAACTTCTCTACTTAAGAAAGATAACAAATAAAATCTAGAAAAATAGAAAATAAGCTTCAATAGCCTCTTTTGGGCATAGATTAGATACAATTATACATGGATGGGATTCTTAAGCCTTCCTTTTGACTACTCTAGTGATTTCACATCATAATTAAATCATTCTACCACTAATTGTTATTTCAATAAATGGATAATTACAACCCAGATATGAGTCGATGCTCATATACAATCTTACAACTAACTAAGGTGATTACAATATCTTGCGATCTCATACAATGGCTCAAGCCTCAAAACATTAAAGGGCCTTTAATTACAATACTTTCAAAATAGTAAAATGACGTGCACTCCTTGGGATTCAAAATAGTTTGAATGTGTGCACTGGATGCTCAAATATCCTCCACTTGGCCTCATTGAACGTTGATGGTAAAGCTCCTGCATCATTGTGGTACTCCTCCTTTCGATCCTTATTCCCCTTGAAATTTGTATGCATCGGTAATGCATTCTCTCATGAGATGGAATGAATGAAATTCGTTTTCGTCATGTCCTACTTACTTACAAAAATTAAAAAATAATTTCTTAGTAATGCTCTGATACTTCTGCATCAAAGAACAAACAATTAAGTGACGACCCATTGTTCTACATATCTCACAATATACACATCCTCCTATTGCCAAGGGATTTCGGGCTCTTGTAGCCAAATATTCTCTAAAAGTTGGACACTCGTTCTTATGATGACCTATCGTTATGCATGTAGTACATGAGACTTCTTCATGCTTTTCTTTCCCTTTAGCAATCTATTGTAACTTAATTGTCAATGTTTCTTACTGTGACTGAACGTGAGCCATCCCTACACCATTATCTCTTACATGGGATGTGTTCTCACATATAGTTGTCAAGGGCAGCAGGGCATCCAAGTTCATGGTCTACATAAGAAACATCCGAGCACAACATGCAGAGAAACTCATTTTGGGCTTAAAATAAAAATAGTTAGACTCAGTTTTGTGACGACGAAGATCCCCTGTGAGGATCCGATTAACACCCCCAGGGTATTCAGAGTTTCAAAATTGCACGAATTATTACGCCATGAAAAATGACGAAGTCCCGGAGTAGATATCGACCATCCAAATCCAGACTGCCACGCATCATCAGATCTGTCACTCTGGGTGTATAACTTCGGGAGTTTTGAAATGAGAAACACACAAAGTCATGAAGACTCCAAGCGTCGAAGTCCCAAAGTGCCGAAGCACGTGGCAACAGATCCTTCACTTCGGGGTTTTTTCCTATGTAGGGTTTTTCATTTTGAACATCAAAAGTAGCATCCCCCCTAGGGCACCATTTGGCAGATTCTAAATATTGTGGGTGGTTAAGCTTGGCAGTGGCGCCAAATCTAGAAGGAGCATCTAGATCTCATGATATCAGGACCAGATCTATGGCCACAGTCTATTGTGAGGACGCGACCTTCTCGGGAGATAATTTTCTTGAGTGGTCCCGCAATTGAAACCGTGGTTTGAAAAAAGTAATACGTGGCAAAAGGTGGTGGATTGCGGGCTCAAAATCGGTGTGAACCCAAACCACATTTGAATGGCCCCACAATCACACATTTATATGGCGTCCTATCCAAGAGCAGCCTGTGGTCGCCCCCTTGGAATTAGTCTACATTTCAATCCCGATGCAGACATTTCATGAAAGTAAGTCGACAATTGAGACCTTGTCTCACCACATAAAGGGAAAGCCATAAAGCACTGGCAGAGAAGAGCTTTCCTCTAACAGGGGAAGGCATGCGTAGAGAAGATTGCATGCACACTCTGACCGAGAAGAAATGTATGGTATTGGATGAGAAGCTCGAGAATGCTTTTGCTGGTAGTGGCGAATATTTTTGAGTATATAGGTGTCATTTTGATATTTGGTAAGGGTCGATGGTTGAGGTACGCTCCCACATTGTAAATGTTTTATAAAGCATGTTGGTTATATGGTTATGTAATTCGATCTAATACTTCTGGTTTAATGAAAGTAAGCTTCATGTTTCCATGCTTTATTGCTTCTGATACTGATTGTTCATGATTGAAGGATTCACATGGATGTTTATGAATGAGTTTTAATGGATGTTGGATTATAGCTCGGTTATAGCATTTTCAGTCTCCTGAACTCCGAATGCAAGAAGATCTTGTTTTCTGAGTTTTTCCTCCTTAGGATGCTAGAAGACCTATTGTCCAGAGAAAACCTTTTCATTTTCTCATCAATTTCTTCCTCCTACTCACCCTTACTACAACTTACTGACTAAAGTTGAATCGAGAACTCATTTGTGGGTGCATGTTGGTCCATTTTTATGAGTTAAAATGATATTATCCTGAGCTTGCGCCCATTTGAACCCATTTAAAAATATTCATTATGACATATAAAATTATGGGTACTGGGCTTACCTCCCCTGCAGTCAGAAGGTGACTTCTAGTGCTAACATAAATGGCATCATTGTCAGGGAATGAATTGAATACTTTTCCTTGGGATAGAATGAAAAACAAGCTTTGATTATGAAGGTGCATCAGATATCAGTACCATTGAAGATTGCAACTTGCAGTTGGCGACTCCACTATTTCGAATCCACTGTTTCAGTTCTGGATCCTAAAGGAAAACACACGAGGTCCACTTCACTGCTGCCTCTAGCAACGTCTGAAGTTGACCCAAAGAACGTTTTCGAGAAGGATTTTAGCAACCTCTTCCTTAGATTGAAATTTCCCTGGGAGATTGACAACGATCAGATATGGTCTTTGATGGTGAACACAGACCAGACCCATTCATATTGCATATCATTCACCTAGCAACTCCATGATTAAATGATCAATTGGCAAATCCACTAGATCGAAATGGAAAGAATCTTGACTCGAAGGTTTTCTCCTTTTAATTTTTCTGTTGTTCCTGGTTTTCCTAATGTCGTCCTTACTCCAAATGAATGGGGCGATTATTTGCCAATATTTAGAGAGCGTAAAGAGAAAAACCCTTCTCATTATCTCCATGAGTTTCATGAACTCATGCATCAGTTGGAGATACATCATGAATATGTATTAATGAATATTTCCATGTTCTCATTAGAAGGAGATGCTCGTTAGTGGTATCACTCCTTACCCCCTGCTAGCATCTCCTCCCTGGGAGAATTTCATGCAACTTTCAATAGGCATCGTCAAATTTTTTATTCTTCTAAGTTGATCTGTCATAACTATTGTGAGGAGTATAGAGATGTTTTTCAGGACATAGTTTGTTCTTGTGAAAGCTGCGGGGATGAGGGACATCCCCTGGAGGAGATTATACAATCACTTTCTACAAGTATAGAGGAATTGAATGAAGATTTTTCTCGCGGATCTTATGAAGAAAATACAGAGGATATTATAGTCCTGGAAGCAGATGTTCTAGGAATCCCTTATTATAATGCAAAAGTGATGTCAGATATTGACCAAGAACAAACGATTGTTGATGAATATCCCAATGAAGATGACGAAGAGAAGAGCTCTCCCATGGTTACTATTTATTTTGATTCTGAATTTGATACTTGGTGTTAGCACTAGAAGTCACTCGTGGATTGCGGCAGAGGTAAGCCGGATACCCATCAGTTTGTATGTCATAAAAATGAATATAAAGGTGGTCTAATGGATGTAGAGTCAGGATGGTATCGTTCTAACTCAGAAAGCAAGATCAGAAAGCATGAGTAGGAGAGGTCTTGGTCTAGCTTCAATCAGTAAGTTTTGGTATAGTGGTGAGTAGGGGGAAGCACTTAAGGAGAGTGAATAGGTCTACTATGAACATCAGGTATTCCAGCAACCTAAGGAGGAAAAACTTAGAAAATAAAATCCTCTTGGATTCAGAGCTTCAGGAAACTGAAAAACATTATGACAACACTGCAATCAAACATCCATTACAACCCAGTCACAATAATCCATGTGAATCCTTCAATCATGAACATTCAGTATTAGACGCATAATAATATGGAGTAAGGATAACTGACTTGGATTAAACAAGCAGTCTCAAATACAGATACATAACTAGAAGCTGGAGGCTTTGCTAAAACTTTACAATATGGGAGCCTAGATCAACCATCTATTATAACTCTAAATTGCACCAGACATGCATACCTAGAATCAGGCCATCTTACTTGCTACTTTTTCCAAGACATCATTGAAAAACTGTCATGCTTCCCTAGGAAAGGGACACCAATACCTTCTTTTATAGGCCAAAAGAGATATTTATTCAGTTGGGTGACCGGATATGGGAGGTCAAAAGGTTAGGAAATGACCCAAAAAACCATATTCGTTTGCAATTTTTATTTTTTGCGCTTTTTGTGAGTATACGCAGACTGTAATGGTGCAACAAGCGTGTGTATGTGGGCAGTAGTGGTGCAAGGTGCGTACATCTTCAAAAAACTAGTTTTATAGAAGAGTTGTTCAATGATGGCTTGGAAAAAATAGCAAGTAAGATGGCCTAATGCCATGTATGCATGTCTGGTGCAATTTAGGGTTATAACACCATTGACCTTAACAAAATATCAAAACTGAGTATTTATACTTAGTAACTTGCTCCCTTAGGAAGCACACTCTAGTCATGCATTTAAGTCTTGGCATATGCATCTTCTTCTGCCAGGCTGCACTTGCAATCTTCTATCATATGCAATATCAGATTGGTATGGGATTTACAAGAAAATTCATGATAGGGGAACTTTCAGTTGAATTTTTGTCCTCCATGGCCAACCTTCAATGCTTTCCATTTAAGTGGTGAAACGAGGCTTCAACCACCTCCCTATTTTCATTAACTACTTTCATCTGGATCAAGGTGATGCCTGACACCCATGAATGCTTCAGGCGAGCTCACAACTCCTTCAAGTCAATTCTGGTGCCTCGAAGACACACATATATTTCTCTGTGACTGACTCAAGCACTTTGGTTCTTTCCTCTACCCCATGCAACTGCGGGCCATGACTTCGTGCTTATTCCAGGTGCATCACGATTTTGCATATCGTGAGCTCATGTTGTGTTCTATTCTTTAACCTTCAAGTCACGAAATCGTGAATCTCAGATCGGGTGACACACGTCTCTTTTGATCAGACGGCTTAGACGATATCGACATTTTGGGACATCATGCTTCACAAGTATTCAAGACTCTTCCCTCTTACTTTCCCGACTCGTGAAATTGTGAAAAGCTGATCCAACGGTCCAACTCTCTCCTTTGACTAACGACTACGATCCTTTTGAGATTTCTCATTTCGCGAGTTCTGATGACTCTACTCCTTGGCTACTCCATCTCACGAAACCATGAAGCACTGATTATGCACCATGTGTCCTTTGCAGCACTAACGGCTAGGATTGACCTAGCGATTTCAGACCTCTGTTCAATGTTAAACTTGGTGCACTTGCATGATCCCGATCACCCGATGGTCGTCGATCTGACCCTCCAGGTGGATTTTTTCAGTTGAAAATTGATCTTTCTCACTTGCTTGATTTGAGTTTCCATCATAATTCTTAAAATGTTGCACCTGGTGGTCATGACCGTGGCCTGTGAACCATTACTTGGATGACTAGTTGAGGGATTGGGAAAACAAAAGGATCAGTGGAAGAGGGAAAAAGAGGGGTGATCGGCCTTCAGGAAAACTGTTAATTTTTTCAAAATCCCACCCAGTTTCAGTCTCGCTGATTTTTCAGTCAAATTTAAATGCTAAATTTAGTTTCAGCACTGTTTCAACATATGCTATAGCCGTGGTGTTTCAGCATCTGCTCCGCGGTGTTTCAGCATCAGCATATGCTACAGCCGTGGTGTTTCAGCATCTGCACAGCGGTGTTTCAGCATCAGCACAGCGGTGTTTCAGCATCTAAAAAACTTAACAGAAAATAAATTTCTGAACTGAAAATAAATTTCAGAACTGAAACATGAGGATAATGAACATCATTTTCAATGCAGAAATTA
>ML790372.1:237974-271413 GCA_009831015.1 Picea engelmannii | reverse complement strand
AACCTCTCATGTCTAGTACCAATCACTTTGGCCGAAGTGATGCTAGACCCTTTGGGGAAAAGAAGCACCTGCCCATCACGGAACAAGACCTCATAGCCCTTCTCCTCAATAGTAGAAACTGACACAAAGTTCTCCTTCAAGCCGGGAACATAAAGAACCTCCGTCAAAATCATGGGAGGCAAAGACTCCCTCCGAAATGATACGGTCCCACAACCAGCCACCTTGACCTCCCGGTCATCTCCAAGCACTACCTCTGTGGAAGGAAAACAAGTATAAGGAAAAACAAGTATATGAAAGATAAGGGCCGATATTTCTTAGGAAAGATTCTAAGGAAAAACAAGTATATCAAATGGGTGAAGATGAACAGTTGAAAACTATGAACCGGAAGGAAAACTTACAATCGAGTCTTCAAAAGAAGAGAAACAGGAAAAATTACAAACCTAGGTAGAAAGCATAGACTCACAAGACCCTGACAAGTTTATGTGAGAACACTTAGGAGATCCATGAAGTAGAAAAGGAGGAGCCAAATGCGCAGTTTATCTCTTATTCAAAACCTGTAAATGAGAAGAACTTTTCCATGGGTCCTGTTTATGATGATTTTGAATCTGACCCTTGGGAGAGCCATGAAGAAGAAAAGGAGAAACAAAAGGGGCATTTTGGTTCTTGTCTTGATCCTATAAGTGACCAACCATTTCCTGAGAGCAGTCAACCTACATCGAACTTTCACCCACCTACGTTTGCCAGAAAAATTCAGCCTGTTGTGAACAACTACAAGACAAATTAGGCTACCTGTTGCAAATTTTATGGAGTTTTCCACTTGTCCTATGAGCCTATGGATAAATACATGTTGTTGTATTTCCTTCATGTTTTGAATCCACCCAGATTTATCCTGACCTGAACATTAGGAGGAAAGATGAGGAATGTAACTGTTATGTTGTCACAGTTGCATTACATGTTATCAATCATTGACAAAATAAGCAAATTTGCAGCTATAAAGCTGCTTGAATGGCTATGGTGGAATTTTGATTTCACCTAACACTATGTAAAAAATCAATTAGTATAGGAATGTACATAAATAAGCTCCTTCATAGCCCATGTATTTTCTTTCATTTAGACTAGTTTGTTTTTTGGAATGTAGTCCTCAGCAGAATGCTTTGAGCTAGACTCCATAGCCCAATTCATAAGGCGACTGGAACTGCTTGTTCTTGGCAGCTTGCAGGGAGCATGCCATCCCCTATGGAGACAAATGTTATCACATATAGTTTTCAAGGGAAAGATGTCTTCCAATTTCATGGTCTGCATAGGAAACATTCGAGAGAAACATGCAGAGAAGCTCATTTAGGGCTTAAAATACAAATAGGTGGGCTTAGTTTTGCGATGACAGAGATCCCCTTAGAGGATCAGATTAGCATCCCCCTAGTATTCAGAGTTTTAGAATCACACGAAGTTTTGCGCCATGAAAAACACCAAAGTCCCGAAGGCCTGAAGCCCTGAAGTAGATCTCAGCCATCCGAATCCAGACTACCACGCGTCATCAGATCTATCACTCTGGGCGTTTTACTTTGGGAGTTTTGAAATGAGAAATGCACCAAGTCTCGAAGACCCTAAGCACCGAAGTCGTGAAGTGTCGAAGCACGTGGAAACAAATCCTTCAGTTTGGGGGTTTTTCCTCAGTGGGGTTTCTCATGTTCAATGTCAAAAGTAGTGTCCCCCCCCAAGGCACAGTTTGGAGGATTCTAAAGATGACAGGCGGTTAAGCTTAGTGGTGGCATCAAATCTAGTAGGAGGATCTAGATCTCATATCAGGACCAGATCTATGGCCACAGTCCATTGCGGGGATGTGAAGTGCTCGAGGGATAATTTTCTTGAGTGGTCCTGCAATTGAAACTGTGGTTTGGAAAAACTAATACGTTGAAAAAGGTGGTGGATTGCGGGCTCAAAATTGGTGTGAACCTAAACCACCTTTGAGGGGCCCCGCAATCACACATTTATATGGCATCCTATCTAAGAGAAGCGTGTGGCCTCCCCCTTAGTATTAGGCCATGTTTCAATCTTGATGCAGATAGTTCATGAAAGTAAGGTGGCAGTTGAGACCTCGTCTCACTGCATAAATGGAAAGACAGAAAGGAATGGTAGAGAAGAGCTTGCCTCTGACAGGGGAAGGCATGCGCAGAGGAGACTTCATGCGCAGAGGAGACTGAGAAGACACATATGGTATTGGAAAAGAAGCTCAAGAATTCTTT
This sequence comes from Picea engelmannii, assembly GCA_009831015.1. Classification (NCBI taxonomy): domain Eukaryota; kingdom Viridiplantae; phylum Streptophyta; class Pinopsida; order Pinales; family Pinaceae; genus Picea; species Picea engelmannii. The sequence continues at coordinate 269,170 of ML790372.1, read as the reverse complement.
TGCTGGTAGTGGCGAATATTTTTGAGTATATAGGAATCATTTTAATATTTGGTAAGGGTTGATGGTTGAGTTATTCTCCCGCATTGTAATTTTTTTTATAAAGCATGCTGGTTATATGGTTATGCAATTAGATTTGAGAATTCTGGTTTAATGAAAGTCAGCTTCCTATTTCCATGCTTTATTGCCTCTGATACTGAATGTTCATGATTGAAGGATTCACATGGATTTTTATGATTGAGTTGTAATGGATGTTGGATTATAGCCTGATTATAGTGTTTTCAGTCTCCTAAACTCTGAATCCAAGAAGGTCTTGTTTTCTAAGTTTTTCCTCCTTAGGCTGCTGGAAGACCTGTTGTGTAGAGCATACCTTTTCATTTTATCCTCAATTTCTTCCTCCTGCTCACCCTTACTATAACTTACTGACTAAAGTTGAATCGAGACCTCATTTTTGGGTGCATGTTGGTCCATGTTTTTGAGTTAAAACAGTATTATCCTGAGCCTGCACCCATTCGACCCCTTTTAAAATTATTCATTGTGACATATAAACTGATGGGTACTAGGCTTACCTCCCCTGCAATCGAGAGGTTAATTATAGTGCTAACATAAATGGCGTTTTTGTCGAGTAAGGAATTAAAGACTTTTCCCTGGGATAGAACGACAAAGAAGCTTTGATTCTGAAGGTGCATAAGATATCAGTACCATTGAAGATTGCAACTTGCACCTGGTGACTCCACTATTTCATATCTAGCTCCTAAAGGAAGACACATGAGGTCCACTTCATAGCTGCCTCTAGAAATGTTTGAAGATGACCCAAAGAAATTTTTCGAGAAGGGTTTTAGCAACCACTTTCTCATCTTGAAAGTTCCCTAGGAGATTGACAATTATCATATCTAGTCTTTGATGGTGAACAATGAAAAAACACATTCAAACTACATATCATTCACCTGGAAACTCCATGATTAAAGGATCGATTGGTGACTCCACTGGTTTGAAATGGAAAGAATCCTGGCTCAAAGGTTTTCTCCTTTTAATTTTTCTATTGTTCCTGGTTTTCCTAATGTTGTCCCTAGTCCAAATGAATGGGGTGATTATTTACCCATATTTAGAGAGCGTAAAGAGGACAACCCTGCTCAGCATATACATGAGTTTCATGAACTCATGCATGAGTGGGAGATACATCATGAATATGTATTAATAAATATGTTCATGTTCTCATTAGCAGGAGATCCTTGTTAGTGGTATCACTCCTTACCCCCTGCTAGCATCTCCTCCCTCAGAGAATTTCATGCAGCTTCAGCTTTCAATAGGCACTATCAAAAGTTTTATTATTCTAAGTTAATTTGTCATAACTTTTGTGAGGAGTATAGGGATGGTGTTCAGGACATAGTTCGTTCTTGCGAAAGATGTGAGGATCAGGGACATCCCCCAGAGGAGTTGATGGAGATGATATAATCACTTTCTACAAGTATAGAGGAATTGAAGGTAGATTTTTCTCCCCGCTCTTACGAAGAAAATATAGAGGATATTCTAGTCCTGGAAACAGATGTCCTGGGAATCCCTGCTTATGATGAAGAAGTGATGTCAAATACTAACCAAAAACAAACGATTGTTCATTAATATCCCAACGAAGATGACGAAGAGCAGAGATCTCCCATTATTCCTATTTATTATGATTGTGAATCTAATCCTTGGGAGAGCCATGAAGAAGAAAAGGATGACCCAAATGAATAATTTATCTCCTGTTCATACCCTGTAAATGAGAAGAACTTTCCCATGGGTCTTGTTTATGATGATTATGAATATGACCCTTAGGAGAGCCATGAAGAAGAAAAGGAGAAACATAAGGGGCATTTTGGTTCTTTTCTTGAGCCTATAAGTGAGAAGCCATCGCCTGAGAGAAGTCATCCTAAACTGACCTTTCACCCACCTGTGCTTTCCAGAGAGATTCATCCTAGTGCGAACAACTGCAAGACAAATTAGGCTACCTGTTGCAAATTTTCTAGAGTTTGTCGCTTGTCCTATGAGCCTGTGGAGGAATACATGGAGTTGTATTTCCTTCATGTTTTTAAGTCGCCCATATTTATCTTGACCTCAACATTAGGAGGAAAGATGAAGAATGTAACCATTCTACTATTACGGTTACATTATTTGTTATCAATCATTGACAAAATAAGCAAATTTGCAGCTAGAAAGTTTCTTAAATGGATATGGTGGAAGTTTTCTTTCACCTAGCACTATGTAAAAAATCAATTAGTATAGGAATGTACATAAATAATCTCCTTTAGAGTCCATGTATTTTCTTTCATTTAGAATAGTGTGTTTGTCGGCCTGTAGTCCTCAACATAACTTTTTGAGCTAGACTCTATAGCCCAATGCATAAGGAAAATGGAATTGCTTGTTCTTGGAAGCTTGCATGGAGCATGCCACCCCCTATGGAGACAAATGTTATCACATATAGTTTTCAAGGGAAGCAGGTCATGCAAGTTCATGGTTTGCACAGGAAATGTTCGAGTGCAACATGCAAAGTATCTCATTTCAGGATTAAAATACAAACAGGCGAGCTCATTTTTGCGACGGCGGAAATCCCCTATGAGGATCAAATTAGTGGCCCTAGGGTATTCAGATTTTCAGAATTGCACAAAGTATTGCACCATGAAAAATGCTGAAGTCCCAAAGGCCCGAAGCCCTGAAGCCTCAAAGTAGATATTGACCATCTGCATCCAAACTGCCACGCGTCATCATATATGTGACTCTGGGTGTTTTACTTTGGGAGTTTTGAAATGCGAAACATGCCAAGTCCTAAAGACCCAAAGCACCGAAGTCTTGAAGTCCCGAAGAATGTGGGAGCAGATCCTTTGCTTCGGGGGTTTTTCCTCCACATGGTTTTTCATGTTAAACGTCAAAATTAGTGTCCCCCCTAGGGCACAGTTTGGTGGATTCTAAAGATGGCGGGCAGTTAACCTTAATAGTGGCACCAAATCTAGTAGGAGAGTCTAGATGTCATATCGAGACCATATCTACGGCCATAGTCCATTGCGGGGACATGACATGCTGAGGAGATAATTTTCTTGAGCGGTCCCTCAATTGAAACCATGGTTTGGAAAAATTAATACGTGGAAAAAGGTGGTGGATTGCAGGCTCAAAAGCGGTGTGAACTGGAACCACCTTTGAGCGGCCCCGCAATCACACATTTATATGGTGTCCTATCCAAGAGAAGCATGTGGCTTCCCCCTTGGCATTAGGTAGCATTTCAATCCTGATGCAGACAGCTCATGAAAGTAAGGTGATAGTTGATACCTCATCTCACCACATAAATGGAAAGCCAGAAAGAACTGGTAGAATAGATCTTTCCTCTGACAGGGGAAGGCATGCGCAGAGGAGACTTCATTCGCAGTCTGACTGAGAAGACATGTATGGCATTGGACGAGAAGCTTGAGCATGCTTTCGCTGGTAGTGGAAAATATTTTTGAGTATATAGGAGTCATTTTGATATTTGGTAAGGGTCGATGGTTGAGCTCTTCTCCCACTTTGTAAAGTTTTTATAAATCATGCTGGTTATATGGTTATGCAATTCGATCTAAGACTTATGGTTTAATGAAAGTTAGCTTCTTGTTTCCATGCTTTATTGCCTCTGATACTGAATGTTCATTATTGAAGGATTCACATGGATGTTTATGGCTGAGTTGTAATGGATGTTGGATTATAGCCCGGTTATAATGTTTTCAATCTCTTGAACTCTGAATCCAAGAAGATCTTTTTTTCTGATTTTTTCCTCCTTAGGCTACTAGAAGACCTGTTTTCCAGAGAAGACCTTTTCATTTTCTCCTCAATTTATTCCTCTTTCTCACCCTTACTACAACTTACTGACTAAAGTTGAATCAAGGCCTCATTTGTGGGTGCATGCTGGTCCATTTTTCTGTGTTAAAATGATATTATCCTGAGCCTGCACCCATTTGACCCCCTTTAAAATTATTCATTGTGACATATAAACTAATGGGTACTAGGCTTACCTCCCCTGTAGTTAGGAGGTGACTTCTAGTGCTAACATGATGCTTCCAACATCATGTTGATTTTTATCGCTTTCAACTACGACGTAATCTTATGTTGCATAAAGGGGCATTGTATAGATGGAATTGCATTGGGATGAATGCATTAAGACTTTCCATCCATTCATTATTTATCTTTTTATCTTTTCGAAATAAAATAATTTGGCCTTAGTGGTGGCCAATGCCATTGAGCGGGACTTTCAATCACCTCAACATAAAGAAAAGGTGCTACATTATAATATGTCAAACAATTGTTGTATTCTTACAATTGAAATCCTCTCTTATTATTTTTTCCATAGTGGACTCCAGACTCACACAGATACACACGAGGATGTTTTGAGAGTCTTGAGAGGTCCATTTTTTGTTTTTCCTCGAAACAACACTAAGCACATGATATAAAATTCAAACTAATGAGTAGACATGACTAGAAGTCCATACCTCTAGTACTCCACATAAAATCAAATCCTGATCTCATGTCAAAAAATTATTCAGAAACTCAGATGGCACTTAGAATACTGTGTGAAAATGATAAGGGTATTGTAACAAAGTTACCATGATGTGATCCATCAGTTCCTGTTTGGATTTGAGCTGTTTCCAACGTCATGGGCATCTACATTAAAACCTCCATTGCATGACTTCATTTTGTGGTAACAAGAACCTTATAAAGTAGAAATTCTCTTCTTGTAACATCTACTATGATTTTCACACCATTAAGAGTTGATAGTTGTGGGTTTTCACTCCATACCTCTTGTAACAATCTATTTAATGAATCACTTTGATCCAGGTGGCCACCCACCTATTTCAACTAGCTCCTCTTCACAATTTTTAGTTCAACACGTTCTTATGTACTTTGTTGTAATTGTGGTTTCTACACTTTCGAAGCTGTCTGAAGCCCTGCACATCTTCCATGTGAATATTGGTGGCTTCCCACCTAATTGAACTCGCTTATTTTGGAAGTTTTCATGTCAGTACATCTTTTTGTATTTTCGGGTTCGTTTTGGGGCCCTAAACAATATTTTTTTACTTTCCATAGTCAAATGTTAGACAAAGTCAAATTTTGACATCATAATGTGTATCTCTCGAAAATACCTTTCCAATGGGCTATTACATGCCTAAAACGGAGGTCGTATGAAAAAGTTACGACCCCGTGAAGTTGAGGTACCAACTTACCCATCGGGGTCCACAAAAGTTTTGGCGTTTCATCTCCTAGGGTTAGGTTTTTGGATGTCTAGGGTTTTGGAATTCACAAGTAATGTTAAAAAGGCCTCTGGAGCCTCATTGTAATTAATCTACTCAGACGGATGCGCATAGCATCCACTCTCTTCTCAGAGATAGCTACAACCATTCGAGTAAGTTGTTTTAGTTTTGTAGTTTTACAGTTTCAACTTATTTTATTTATTCAATAGAATTCATTCTTGAATGGATATTTATTGTTTTTCTCCATATATCTGTGTTATGGTATTCAATCTATTATTCATTTCGTTCCACTCATAAATCTGGATCATTGGTATCAAAACAATATGCTCTTCATTTGTTTTTCTTTGTACATGTCCCCGAAAAGATATGGGTACTGTTGAAACATTTTTTAAAATTTTTTATCCCTAAGACACAAACTTTCCTTTTTCAGGTTTCGGCTTTTCATAAAGCATAAGCTTCGTTATCATTCCCAAACGCCCAATACCAATTTCCCGAAAAACCTTATTCTTTAAATAATAAAAGGCAAAAAACCTAAAATGTTATAAGAGTCCCGACGCCTTTTCTATAAAGTTTTTTTTAATCATGATAAGCTTAAAACCTGAAGGAGTTAATATTAACTTTAATTTTTTTTCGGGATTCGGGGTTTGCTGAGAACATATTTTCCAATACATATTGAATCACGAAATCTCGATTCCCGGATTCCTGAAAGAATGAGAGTTAGTTCAAATTCAGATTAATTAATTCACTAACACGAAAAGTTAAGGCTTAAGTTAATCATATCATGATTTCGAGATTCGGGGTTTAGCGATAACATATCTCTTGTCAACACGATCCCCGAAATCCCAAAACATGAAATCCTGACCCATAATTTGTGTTAAACTAAATTAATCCTATTTTGTCCTTAATCCTTATTAATTAATTAACTAAAATGGAATTAAGTCCTAATTTAAACATGTCGCGATTTGGCAATTTCGGAAATCAGGATGCAGTGATAACATACCTCTTGTCAACTCGATCCCCGAAATCCTGAAACGCAAAATCCCGACTCAAAATCTATGTTAATCTAAATTAATTGTGTTTGGAGGTTAGTCATTAATCCTGATTAATTAATTCGCTAATATCGAAATTTAAGGCTTAAGTTAATCAAATCGTGATTTTGGGATTCGAGGTTCAACGATAACATATCTCTTGTCAACATGATCGCCAAAATCCTGAAACGCGAAATCCCGACCCATAATTTGTGTTAAACTGAATTAATCTTGTTTTGTCCTTAATCCTGATTAATTAGTTAACTAAAATGGAATTAAGTCCTAATTTAAACATGTTGCGATTTCGAAATTTTGGAAATTGGGATGCAATGATAACATACCTCTTGTCAAATCGATCCTCGAAATCCCGAAACGCGAAATCCCGACTTAAAATCTATGTTAATCTAAATTAATTTTGTTTGGAGGTTAGTCTTTAATCCTGATTAATTAATTCACTAATATCGGAATTTAAGGCTTAAGTTAATCATTTCGCAATTTGAGAAATGGAGATTCAACGATGACATACTTCCTGTCAACATGATCCCCAAAATCATGAAACACTTAATACCGATCAATTATTTTGCTAAAACGAATTTAAGCCCTAATTTAATCTTGTTGTGATTTCACGATTTCAGAAATCGCGATTTAGTGATAACATACCTCTTGTAAACTCAATCCCCGAAATCCTGAAACACGAAATCTTGAGTCTTAATCTGTGATTAGTCTAAATTAACTCTGTTTTGAAAGCATGATTAATGACAATCAATGTTTTTAGGTTTTTTTCACGTTTCAGTTTCTGATTGAATGAAATGTTTCGATTTTTGAATTCAAAAGCGCCAAAATGCGGCCACTTAAATAAAGAATAACTAGTGATATGTGACACTAATGCGTATGTTAGTAAATGTCTACTGCATTAAATGTCTACTGCATTAAATGTCTTGAATTCTTGTCAGCTGCGTCAGTCCCTTCATCGTTAAATGAATTAAATGAGAGTTTGAAGGTCTGTGTTTCGCAACATTTTTTGTTTCATACTATCAAGCGCAAGACACATTCAACCAAGCTCATACTTTCCTTTTCTGTGACAGGTTTTCCATCTAACTTAAAGTCATGGCACCAAAAAAGGCACCAAAGAAGAGTGAAGATACATAGGAAGGATATATCATATACGACACTACGCCACACGCTATCGACTCAATTAAATCTTGGACACAAATCTCTGAATTCCTGGAATACGAATTCAAGAATTCTCATATTGATTCTGAGAATCACTTTCTGGATATAGAATAATTAGAGCTTCATAAGATCGTGGCACGCCCTCAGCTTATGGCGTACAACGATATGATCAATTGGGCCATGGAAAAGGTTGATATTTCGACGAGGAGCATCTTAAATGATCAAGGGGTCGTTGTCGGCTTAGTCAGGCTAGAACATATACAAGTAATGTATAAGCTCTCACCAAATCCTAAGTACACTTTTAATGCCGATTTTTTAGCTGAATTTCAAAGGAAAGAGTGTACTGAGGCAGACAAAACTTATCCCAGTTTAATTAGAGAGTGGTGGAGATGTCCATCAAATTTCAGGGCCAATACCCATGGGGTTTATGCCACAACATCTTTGAACGAATACATGGTCTATGTAGCCATTATGCTGTGTAGACTTTTTGGGAAAAAGGGTCCCTGCCATTTTCCTATAGAATGGGTGCCCTTTTTAGAAGAAGCTTCATAAGGATTCAATTTCAACTGGAGTAAGATTTTGTTTGATAACCTAGCTCAAGAAGTTTCAAACTATAGAGTTACAAAATCTAAAGGTCAACCAGTGGACTTTTATATGTCAGCGTACATTATGGACGCAATTTTCTTTATGACTCCTTTTCCCTTGATGAATTGGAGTTGGAACATAACTTGCCCCGAGCCCATTCATGAATATCATTATGCACTTTGGGAAGAAAATGCTAAGAATGCATTTTATGAAATTTTTTATTTTATAATAATTCCAATGCATAAAATGTTTTATAGTTGTGAACCCCCTCACATTTCTGAGTCAATTTCAGAAAATCTCAAGGTAATAGACAACTTGTTTATTGATGAAAACTTTTCTTATGTTAGGGTTTATGGGTTCTCAATCCCCCCTCACACACTTCCGAAATTCCTCCCGGATAGACTAGTATTAAGGGAGATAGCACATCAAATAGTGAAAGGTGGTACTGGAATAGAGCTAAAGGCAGCTCAGAAGAAATCCTAGCCAATATTCCCTGCGTATGTCGAGAAATTTTCATTACTAAAACTCGGCCATTCTAAAGTGGAGGCTGAAGCACTAGAAGAAATAAAACTGGTAGATATTGAGCACATAAAGCATGACCCTTATCAATTAGTAACTAGACATTTGATGCACTGTAATTTGAAATCTTATGAGCACGAAACATCTGTTTATGATGATATATTCAAGGAGGTTAAAACCTATGAAGAAGTATTGAACATGGTATGGGCCATGTCACCTGACTCACAGGTTGGTTTCATGTCATTTCAAAGTCATAGGTGAAGTTGTTTACCAAAGAGTTTGCAGGGTGAACCCATGACCCCACCTCTAAAGTAGGAAGGGCCTCCCCCAAGATTTGAAACAAATGTACAGGATAAAGAAAATACAAAAGGAAAAATGAAGGAGGGTGAAATGCCTTCACAGGAAACAGGAATCCCTCAGACAGAAAAATTAGAGACAGGGAAAGGAAAGGAGTTAGAAACACCTTCAGAAACCCCTGAGAGTTTTCCAAAAAAAGTAGGAGGAACAACATCGACATAAATTGGAAATCCCATTACTTCCTTAAACCCATTGTAGTCTACTTATGGAAACCCCCACGAGGGAGCTCTATACATTAGTGATCTTGAGCCTATTTCTAGGGATGAGATTCCTTCATCCGATTATTTTTTCAGTAAAAAGAGGAAGGCTATCTTGAAACAGGAGATGCATCCAAGAGGAGATATGATGATTAAAAAGCACAAGATCATTATAGATGGACAAAAACTTAAAGAGGGAGAATTTTCTATAGAAATAATGAGCACAATGGGAGCTTTAGCATCGGTGAATTTATATTCTTTGGGTAGTTTGACAACTATGCTGGAGCAGAAAGATCAGCTGATAGCTCAGCTACAGGAACAATTAAAAGAGACCAAAATAAATATCAGTTGGGGAATAAAAAAGGGTTTAGAACAAGCTAGATTAAATGATATTCAAGAGATTCAAAAAATGAAAGCAATCTTAGAGGAAGCAACTCAGAAAATACAGTTAACTTAGGCACAGGTCCTAAAGCAATAAGAAGGAAATAAACAATTACAATATAAGATTAGTTCCATTTCAAATCAAGTGGTAGAACTTGAAATTTTCCAGGCCCAAGTATTGGGTGTACATTTGAAGATAGAAGAAGAACAACAGGGAGTGTTTTTAAATCTGGAAGTTGTCCAAAATTACTTTCAGGAAACAAATAAATACTTGGAGAATATTCTCCAGAAAGAAAGAGAAAGTAAAGAAGCCATAATGACTTTCCAAAAAGCAGTGTCTCTTTCAACAAAGGAGGAGGTCAGAAAGATTCAAAAACTATTCGTTTCAGAGAAGGTTAAAGGAGATGTAATACTCAAGGTGTGGGAGGTAGACCTTGCAAAAAACAAAAGAATAACCAGAGAGGTCAATGATGATTGTCAAGGAATTTTTTATCTTTTAGAAAAAGCTTCGTTGAACATTGGAAAAAAAAATTGTTCAGGGTTATTAGGAGAAATTAAAATTCTCAAGCACCAACTAAGATTCAAGGAAGATCTGGAGGAAATGCAGGTGGAGATCCCAAAAATAAAGGTAATCAATGTCACCGAAATTGAAAAATGGATAGTGATGCCGAACTTAAAGTTCCAAACTATTAAGTTCACAAGGAAGATAATTGAAGATCGTCTGCCCGAACTACAAAAAAAGTTATTCATATTTGGGGCAAAAGATATACCAGATGCTCCCAGAGTTTTGGTGAAGTTTTTGGGAAAACGTATTCGTTGTCTTAAGATAGAAGAAGGAAGTTCGTCAACGCAGACATGAAAATACTGTTTTGTATATTTTCATTATTGAAATAACAAATTAGTTAAAATAGAAATGTAAATGGTTCGACATTGTTCATTCATGTAACCGTAGTCTTAGGAAGTTAGTTAGTCACCAACGGGAAAATATTTGGTGATCATGTATAAATATATTTTCACAAGACTGAGAAGGGGATTTTTTTTTTTGAGAGAGCCGATTGTATTAAAAAAATTTCCAATCCACTGTGATATAAATAATACAGATGAGATTTTGAATTTTGTCAACTTGAAGCTATGCGTTCTTTACCCTGTTTCCAATATTTTTCAATATTTTTCTTACGTATTTCTAATGAATGATGAACTGTAAGTTTATTTCACACATCTATTGTAGTTTGAATTTATTTGGTTATTGAATTATTTACAGTTTTTCCTCTGTGATTTCTATTAGTAGTTTCAAGACCTGTAGGTCATTTGAATGATTATATTTTACATCTCATTAGAAATCTTGTTTTCCTCTTTGTCTCTTGTTACAATATGAGATTCTTTCATGATTAAAGCCTCATATTTTCTCAGCAGTACTACTTTTTTATTTTACTATTCTTAAAATCGTTTCAAGTACAGGAAACAGCCTCAACTGTTATTATGCTATTATTTTGAGTTCAAAAACTCTTTTTCTCTTTTCATCCCTTAAAAACTAAAGCAACAAATCTTAAAACTTTTTATATTTAATTAAAACTTTATTTTCCATGACTGTCCCAAATAATAGACAACACAATGTATAACCTGGCCTCCAGGATCAAACTAGCATTGCTTTAAACCTGTTTAATATTATTCTACAAACAACAACTAACTGAGTTGAATTAGAACGCTCATGGGCAACTATTGAGAGAGATATCAACATCCAAGAACAATGGGAAGCTAGACAGAGGCAGTTGAGAAACCAACTCTGATTTACCCTTTTTTTTTATTCTTACCTTTTAATTACATTTACCTTTACGGATGCCTTGACTGTATACTTTAGAGCCTTAAATTATAAACTCAGGAACAACATCTTTTTGGCACCATTGTTGGGGATGAAGAAATGAAACTTTTCCGTGGGAAGAATGACATTGACACTTTCTTTCTTTGATAGTGAACAAAGATATAAAACCTTCTAAGGATACCTTTATTTTTCACTTGGCGACTCCACAATAAGTAAACTGGCTATTAGCCAAAAGAACACCAGAAAGAACCCAGACGACAAGCAAACCTCGCCAGTCTCTGATCCAGAAAAGATTTTAAAATCACGAAGATCCCTTAGATGAATCATTTCACCCATACATACTATTTGTCAGCTTGATGTTACTCAGTTGAACGTTTTGGAATCACTTGAGAAATCTGTCTCGCTTCCCCTCTCATACGATACATTCTCTTTTCCTGAGGTATTTTCCCCAGATTTCTGTGAACCTTTTCCTCACACATTCCGAGCTTCACTCTTAAATCTATCAATGGCTTCACATGGAGGTGCTAGAGCTGGAGGTGGTGCCCCAGGAGGACCAGTAGGTGGCCAAGCACCCCTTCCTGGAATATTTGCTAAAGTAGCTACTAGATATTCCCCCCTTGTCCTCCCAGTTCCCCTACACGATCTTCCTGAAAATTATATGAAAATCCTTCCCAAATTTACAGGCGAAGGAGATTTGACCGCTCAAGAGAACATAAACTTTTTTGACCAATTTTCCAACATCCTTGGAATAGAACACGAAGACGTTTATTCTAGACTCCTCATTCATACTTTCGAAGGATAGGTAAGAACCTGGTTCTGAGCTTTAGCAGCTAGATCTCTAATATCTTATGAAGAGCTTGAAAACACTTTTATCAGATAATGGGAGGAGAGGAAGGACCACCTCTATTACCTAACTGAATTCAGATCCCTTGCAAAGAAAAACTCAGAATCTGTTCTAGAGTTCACACAAATGTTTAACAAGTTGTATAATAAATTCCTAGTTGAAGTCAAACTTTCTCAACCCGTAGCAAAGGTGAATTTCGCTGGATCCTTTGACCCCAATTTTGCCTTATTATTGAGATAAAGGAGATCAACAGATCTCATGAAAATCCAAGATGATGATCTTGAGATTGAATCGAATATGATGGCATCAGGGAAGTTAAAATCTAAAATAGAAACTGGGAATAAAGAAAATAGGAAATTCAAAGAACAAGGTGGATCCTAAGGATCAAGTAAATCCTTGAGAGATAAAATAGACGATATGGCTAGGGTAATTAGAGAACTTTCAAATAAGATCTCAAAAATGGAACTAGAGAAATCGAAAAGGGATAATTTTTCCAGGAAGGATTTTAGAAGGAATCCTGATCCTCAGGCCCCACAGAAAACAATTAAAAATGAGGATCAAAAGATCCCAACCCCCTTCAAAAGTGAAAACTTCATTGAAGAGGAAGATCTAGAAGATTTTGAAGAGTTTGATGAGGATATTAATAATCTTGGCGATGATAATAAATCTCCTTATTTATCGAGACAAGATTACAAAAAATCCTTAAATAAAGAAATTAGATCGGAAGACAATGTTAGCAACGATACGTCTGAAGATTTGGCCTATTAGGGCATCACGGATGATATTATAGCCGAACTACATGAGAAATATAATTTAATACCTAGGAACAAGAGTCTTCCAACCGCCCCAACAAAAAATATTTTTCCTAGAGGTGAAACTAATGAAGCAACTCCAAAGGTTGCTGAGAAAATAACTACAAAAACCCAAACCGCTGACACACAGCCTGTCAAGTCAAAGTCAATAGGAACACCCGGTGAGAAAACACAGGTTCCTATGACTGAAATCGAGTCTGCACCATAAAGAAAAGATGAAAAGAAATGAATGGAGGCCCCAAACATAGAGAACGACAAGGCCCTGGGAAAGTTTAATCTGGAAAACAAAATAAATAAAATCAAAATCCCTATCCCACTTGTTGAACTAGCTAAAAATCCCATATACAGAAAATAAATTGCTAAGATGATTAGCTTTTCAAAAGACGAAAGCCAAGATGATGTCATCAAATTAGAAGATGACAAGCCCAACATAGTTTTTGGTCCGCATTTCGAAGGTGCGAGAGACACTGTTGCCCCCTTCTATATCATGTTGACCTTGTTTGACCACCTACTTCATAACTGCATGCTAGATTTTGGAGCATCCCACAATGTGATGCCAAAATCAATTATGGAGAAGTTATGTCTCGAATTCACCAGGCCATATGGAGAATTATATTCATTTGATTCAAGAAAGGTCAAATGCATAGGTATGATTAAAGACTTGGTGGTCAATTTGGCACAAATACCCGCAAAAAGCATTCTTATGGACGTAGTGGTCGCCGACATCCCTCCGAAGTATGGTATGTTGTTATCTAGATCATGGGGTGCCAAGCTTGGAGGATCTCTCCATCTTGACATGACTTACACTACAATTCCAATTTTTGGAGGAGAATACACGCGTCTTTACATAGAGACTATGTTGGCATTCACGGTGGGTGATACACATAACCCAAATAACCACCCTGTATAAATTGCCGATCAGGATTTAGGAAATTGTATATTATCTATCGATGACGATTTTGAAGTAGGTATAAATGAAATTTGTACAGAAGAAAACACATAAAAAGAAAAAATTAAAAAAATCTATATAGTACTGGTATATGGAAAATGTTTTTTGACGGTGCTTCATCCTACTTAGGAGTTGGAGCAGGGGCACTCCTTGTGGCTCCTGATGATCAATTTGTAATCCCCTTTTCCTATAGGCTACAGTGGAACGTGGACTGCACAAATAACGTATGCGAGTATGAAGCCTTAGTTTTAGATTAGAAGCCGCTAGGAAAATGAAAATAAAAAACCTTGAAGTCTTTGGTGGTGCCGAGTTAATCATAAAACAGGTAAACCGACAGTACCAGGACAAACATCCTAGGTTGAGGTCCTATAGGAATTGTGTCTGGTATCTGATCGAGAATTTATTCTCCTCTATGAATGTTCATTTCGTTCCAAGAATCGAAAACCAACAGGCTGACGCGTTAGCCAAAGCAGCCTCAACTTTCACACCTCCCACTGCGTTTAAATTAAAGTATCACATACAAATGAGGCATCGACCTTCAATACCAAATAACATACAACATTGGAAAGTCTTGGAGGACGATGAGAATCTTTGCAAAGTTTTAGAATCAATAGATGAATTTGCCGAAACACATACTGATCAAGAAAATCAAAATGATCCTATTTGGATCATGCAGGAAGGGGAGGATCCTCAAGAGTTTCATGATAAAATCGCAAATCACTGAATGCTCGTTCTTAAAAATAACCAAATTCCCAAAGGCCTGATTCCCTTGGAAAGATTATTTAATCAAGATGATATCCCTTCAAAATCCACTCTACAGCCTCAACCTAAAGAGGTTGAAGACTGTGACATAGGTACTCAAGAAAACCCTCGGTTGGTGAAACTATCCAAATTTTTACCCCCAGAAACTAAAAGTAAGTAGGCGGAGTTGCTTAAAATGTACAAGGATGTTTTCGCTTGGTCATATGAAGAGCTAAGAACCTATGACACCTCTGTGATCGAACATAAGATACCCCTGAAACCTGGTGTCAAACTCTTTAGACAAAAAATCAGACAAATTAATCCTATTTTATTGCCCGTGATCGAAAAGGAAGTCAAAAAACTCCTGGATGCAAAAATAATTTTACCATTGAGATACTCTAACTGGGTAGCAAACCTGGTCCTGGTTAGAAAGAAAAACAAAGAAATTAGATTCTGTGTAGATTTCTGAAATCTTAATAAGTCATCCCTCAAAGATAATTACCCCCTACCCAAAACGGATCATGTTTTAGAAAAAGTATTTGGGGAAAATAGGATGTCAATGATCGATGGATTTTCTGGGTACAATCAAATCGCCGTCTGTGAACACGATAAATAAAAGACAACTTTTACCACCCCTTGGGGTACATTTACGTATGATAAGATGCCTTTTGGTTTGATGAATGCAGGTGCTACTTTCCAACGGGCTATGGATATCGCTTTCATTGGTGAAAGAGACAAATTTGTGGTTATCTATCTTGATGATCTAACCATTTTTTCTAAATCTGATGAAGATCATCTGATACATCTCAAGCAGACATTTGAAAAATGCCGCAAATTTGGTTTGTCTTTAAACCCCAAAAAGTCTCACTTCGCTATGCAAGAAGGTAAACTTTTGGGCCATATTGTGTCTCGAGATGGAAATAGAATTGACCCTAAAAGAGTTGAAGCTATAGACACAATAAATATTCCTAGGAATGTAAAAGAGATTCACTCATTCTTAGGAAAAATATTTTTTTTGAGGAGATTTATTCCAAACTTTGTTGAAATTGTGAAATTGATCACAGATATGCTAAATAAAAACAACGAAGTGAAATGGACAGCGGAAGCTAAAGCATCGTTCGCACGCATCAAAAAGGTTATAAGAGAGGAACCCATACTAGCAATCCCTGATTATCTAAAGGATTTTCTTATTTTCTCATTCACCTCTGAACACACACTCGCTGTCGTTCTCCTCCAAAAAAATGAATAACATTTCGAGCAACTGACAGCCTTTTTTAGCAAAAGTCTTAGAGATGCCAAACTTAGATATAATATAATGGAAAAACAAGAATATGCTATGGTGAAGGAATTAAAGGCTTTCAGAACCTATGTGTTACATTCTAAGGTGATTGCGTACGTACACACTAGTTTTGTAAAAGATATTTTGGTTCAGTCCGACAGTGATGGAAAAAGACGATGGTGGCTTACCAAAATTCAAGAATTTGATTTGGAGATTAAACCAATGAAACTAGTGAAGGGGCAAGGTTTAGATAAACTCTTAGCTGAATCAAATTTCATAGCTCTCGGGATAAATGACTTACAGAGAAGTGAAGAGTTTGTAGACATTAACGAACTCGATGAACCAATAGTTTAAACCAGAATCATAGAGAAGTTTTCTTTATCAGATTGGTACAAAGACATAGTGTCTTACCTATTGATCTTGAAGTGCCCAAGTGACTTGACCTCATCTAAAGCCAGAACGTTGAAGCTACATGCAGTCAAATACTATAAATCCGAAAGACAATTGTATTGGAAAGACCCTCTTGGCTTCTTGTTAGTGTATTTGGTTGAATTAGAAATAGAAAAGGTCATAAGCCAATTTCATGAAGGAGTATGTGGAGGACACCATGCCTAGAGGGCAACGACTTATAACATCCTGAGGGTAGGGTATTATTGGCCCAAACTTTTCTTGGACGTCAATGCCAAGGTCCGAGCTTGTAACCCTTGCCAATTGTTCACAGGTAAGCATAAGCTTCCAGCGATGTTGTTGGTTCCAGTCAAAATGGAAGCTCCTTTTCAGCAATGGGGATTATATTTCATAGGCGAAATTAATCCTCATTCTAGCGCTCAGCATAGATGGATAATGACTACAATAGATTACTTCACCAAATGGGTGGAAGATATTCCAACTAGAAGGGCTATTGATTCGGTGGTAATTGATTTCTTAGAAGAGAATATTTTGTCTAGATTTGGCTGCCCCTAAAAGATAGTCACAGATAACGCACATGATTTTAAATCTATGGCTATGGTCAGTTTCTGCCAAAAATATAATATTGTGCTTGGTCATTCCACGACATACTACCCTCAGTGAAATGGTCTAGATGAGTCTTCAAACAAGAGATTAATCAATATAATTAAGAAAGTGTTGGATGAAAACAAGAAATCTTGGCATGTACATTTGAAATACGCCCTGTGGGAAAATCGGATAGGCACGAAAAAGTCTATTGGCACATCTCCTTTCCAAATGGTGTATGGGACCAATGTAGTGTTACCTATAAATCTAACACTTCTCGTAATGAAACTTTGGCAAGATGAGAAGGAAGAACCAAATCATGTCACAAGAAGGATAAATCAGCTGACTGATGTCCAACAACACGGAGCCGAAGTAGACAAAAGGTTGTAGAAATACTAGGACAACATGAAAGCGCTATTCGATCGTAAAGCCAAAGATAGGGATTTTCTCCCTAGAGATTTGGTTTTAAAATGGGATGTGAGGAAGGAAGACTCGATGAAACATGGGAAATTCAACCACATCTGGTATGGACCATTCAAGGTTGCATCTCCTGAAGGAAAAAATTTGTTTCTGCTAGAAAATTTGGACGGTAAAATCCTGAATGCCCCTGTCAACGAGTGTTATTTAAAACACTATATGGAATAGGTGATTTCCAGAATTCACACTGTATATACTGGTTTGTTTATTCTTTTTTCATAATTTTCTTTGGTAAATCTACTTGCATTTTGTAAATAATAAAAAAAAATAAAAAATAAAAAATAAAAAAATAGGTTAATGTTTTTCTAAGAAGTAGGGATACAAAATTCTCAATGTATTCAATTATTTTAAAAGCCCTGATACTCTTCGTATCGTTCCCTTACAAGATTATGGCTGACAGCCTGACAAGTGAAAGTAGCAAACAGACAGCCTTATAGCGGAAGATAAATTCGCCGAAAATAGGTGATAGATAAGATTTTCCATTATTTCAAAGAGAACAAAAATGGTAAGGCAAAGATGTGATATCCAAAAAAGTCTATTTTTTCAAACAAATGTTTTTTATAGAAAAAGTGTGGTGATTGTCTCGTAAGTGTGATAGGTCGCTAAGAGAATGATTTCAAAATCTAGGCCCTAAGAGTTTCACCTATAATAAGATAAGAGGTAATTGAAATAAATGAAAAGAAAAAAGCATCTCTGAGGAAGAGTTCCAAGAGTTGGGTTTAATTCATGACCCCTGTTTTTTGATTTCCAAGTCTTTTCTCCATTGCCCCTTTCTATCCTTAGTTTTGCCTTCTTAAAAGACCAAACATCTTTCCGGTTTTCTCACAGAGGGAGAAGAGATTACATCTTAACTTTGGAAGCTGAAAAACCATTCTTAAAAGGTAAACCAATCCTCACGACTCCTCACTCTCCGACTAAAAAAAGTTATGCTTAGGCTGATCTTGACTTTCCTAGGTTTCTTAACATTTTTTTGAGGATTTAGGCTTGCTCGAAGGAAGACCCCTAGAATTAATCTTCCCCTTTTTCCCTGTGGACTAAGGTGCTTTGAAAGTTAAAAAAGGGTTGGTCTAGGGTAATCAACGCAAGTTGACAGACCTACTTTGTAAATTTTACACAGATACCATCCCTGGTATACTTACTACCACTGATTTCCTCCACTTTGTATTCAAAAAGTAAAATATAAGATAGATAACTTCACCGAGGTACTGAACAGGTTTGCTGGCAGTGAAGCAATATTTGAGGTTAAATGCATAATTATGATTCGAAGTGGTGAAAGGAAATAAAGTAAAATATAAGACAAATAACTTCACTGGGGTACTAAACAGGTTCACTGGCAGTGAAGAAATATCTGAGGTTAAATGCATAATTATGATTCAAAATGGTGAAAGGAAATTCAGTAAAAAGGGATAGATAACTTTACCGGGATACTGAACAGGCTCACTGACAGTGAAGCAATATCTGAGGTATTTGTAAGGTTGTCAAAGATAATTTTCACTTTACCCTAGTCACCATCCTTTTCAAAACTGGATCTGCATCCCAAGTCTAGACAGGGCTCCCCAATTAAAAACATGAAATTTACTTTGTTTGATGGAAGCCAAAAGCTGCAGGATCTGTTGGATTCCCTAGGATTGTTTTGATCACCTTAAAGAAAACTTAATTTTAGTAGCGAGAAGGAGAAGATCAAGAATGGGGCTGCAGCTGAGTTTACAACATTGAGAGTTTTGAAAATCTTTTCAGAAGTAAAAACGAAATCTCTTTTTCCCTCTGTATCCCCTTCCTAAGCAAGTTCTGCAGAAAGAATCCATTGACTCCATTTACCCAATAAAGGCACTAAGTCTACATGTTCTTCTCGTTCCACAAGGAGACGAGGTCCCCAATTGGAGTCTATGTTGAAACATTTTTTAAAATATTTTATCCCTAAGACCCAAACTTTCCTTTTTTGGGTTTCGGCTTTTCATAAAGCATAAGCTTCATTATCATTCCCAAACGCCCAGTATCGATTTCCCGAAAAGCTTTATTCTTTAAATAATAAAAGGCAAAACACCTAAAATGTTATAAGAGTCCCGATGCCTTTTATATAAAGTTTTTTTTAAATCATGATAAGCTTAAAACCTGAAGGAGTCAAGATTAACTTTAAAAAGTTTTCAGGATTCGGGGTTTGCTGAGAACATATTTTCCAATACATATTGAATCACGAAATCCCGATTCTCGGTTTCCCAAAAGAATGAGAGTTAGTTCAAATTATGATTAATTAATTCACCAACACGAAAAGTTAAGGCTTAAGTTAATTAGATTGTGATTTCGAGATTCAGGGTTCAACGATAACATATCTCTTGTCAACACAATCCCGAAATCTCGAAACATGAAATCTCGACCCATAATTTGTGTTAAGCTGAATTAATCATGTTTTGTCCTTAATCCTAATTAATTAGTTAACTAAAATGGAATTAAGTCCATATTTAAACATGTCGCGATTTCACAATTTTGGAAATTGGGATGCAGTGATAACATACGTCTTGTCAACTCGATCCCCAAAATTCTGAAACGTGAAATCCCGACTCAAAATTTATGTTAATCTAAATTAATTTTGTTTGGAGGTTAGTCTTTAATCCTGATTAATTAATTCGCTAATATCGAAATTTAAGGCTTAAGTTAATCATATCATGATTTTGGGATTCGAGGTTCAGCGATAACATATCTCTTGTCAACACGATCCTCGAAATCCCGAAACGCGAAATCCCAACCCATAATTTGTGTTAAACTGAATTAATCTTGTTTTGTCCTTAATCATGATTAATTAGTTAACTAAAATGGAATTAACTCCTAATTTAAACATGTCGTGATTTTGCAATTTCAGAAATCGGGATGCAGTGATAACATGCCTCTTGTCAACTCGATCCCCAAAATCCCGAGACGCAAAATCCCAACACAAAATCTATGTTAATCTAAATTAATTTTGTTTGGAGGTTAGTATTTAATCCTGATTAATTAATTCGCTAATATCAGAATTTAAGGCTTAAGTTAATCATTTTGAAATTTCGGAAATTGGGATTCAACGATGACATACTTCCTATCAACACAATCCCCAAAATCTCGAAACGCTTAATACCGATCAATTATTTTTCTAAAACAAATTTAAGTCCTAATTTAATCTTGTCGTGATTTCGAAAATCGAGATTCAGTGATAACATACCTCTGGTCAAATCGATCCCCAAAATCCCGAAACACAAAATATTGACTCTTAATCTGTGATTAGTCTAAATTAACTTTTTTTTGAAAGCATGATTAATGACAATCAATATTTTTAGGTTTTGTTCACGTTTCGGTTTCCGATTGAATGAAATGTTCCAATTTTTGAATTCAAAAGCGCCAAAACACAACCACTTAAATAAAGAATAACTGGTGATATGTGACACTAATGCGTATCTTAGTAAATATCTATTGCATTAAATTTCTTGAATTCTTGTCAGTTGCGTTAGTCCCTTCATCGTTAAATGAATTAAACGAGAGTTTGAAGGTCTGTGTTTCACAACATTTTCTATTTCATACTATCAAGTGCAAGATGCATTCAGCTGAGCTCATACACTCCTTTTTTGTGACAAGATTTCCATCTAACTTAAAGTCATGGCACCAAAAAAGGCATCGAAGAAGAGTGAAGATACATAGGAAGGAGATATCATATCTGACACTACACCACACGCTATCGACTCAATTAAATCTTGGACAGAAATCTCTGAATTCCTAGAATACGAATTCAAGAATTTTCATACTGATTCTGAGAATCACTTTTGGGATATAGAATAATCAGAGCTTCATAAGATCGCGACGTGGCCTCGGCTTATGGTGTACAATGATATGATCAATTGGGCCCTGGAAAAGGTTGATATTTCGATGAGGAGCATCTTAAATGATCAAGGGGTCATTGTCAGCTCATTCAGGCCAGAACATATACAAGTAATGTATAAGCTCTCACCAAATCCTAAGTACACTTTTAATGCTGAGTTTTTAGATGAATTTCAAAGGAAAGAGTGTACTAACTTATCTCAATTTAATTAGAGAATGGTGGATATTTCCATCAAAGTTTAGGGCCGATACCCATGGGGTTTATTCCAGGACATCTTTGAACGAATACATGGTCTATGTAGCCATTATGCTGTGTAGACTTTTCGGGAAAAAGGATCCCTGCCATTTTCCTGCAGAATGGGTGCCCTTTCTAGAAGAAGCTTCAGAAGGATTCACTTTCAACTGGAGTAAGATTCTGTCAGATAACCTAGCTCAAGAAGTTTCAAACTACAGAGTTGCAAAATCTAAAGGTCAACCAGTGGACTTTTATATGTCAGCGTACATTATGGACGCAGTTTTCTTTATGACTCCTTTTCCCTTGATGAATTGGAGTTGGAACATAACTTGCCCCGAGCCCATTCATGAATATCATTCTTCACTTTGGGAAGAAAATGTTAAGAATGCATTTTACGAAATTTGTTATTTTATAATAATTCCAATGCATAAAATGTTTTATAGCTGTGAACCCCCTCACATTTCTGAGTCAGTTTCAGAAAATCTCAAGGCAATAGCCGACTGGTTTATTGATGAAAACTTCTCTTATGTTAGGTTTTATGGGTGCTCAATCCCCCCTCACGCACTTCTGAAATTCCTCTCGGACAGACTGGTATTAAGGGAGGCAGCACATCAAATAGTGAAAGGTGGTACTGGAATATAGCTAAAGGCAACTCAGAAGAAATCCTGGCCAAACATCCCTATGTATGATGGGAAATTTTCATTACTAAACCTCGACCATTCTAAAGTGAAGGCTGAAGTGATAGAAGAAATAAAACTGGTAGATATTGAGCACATAAAGCATGACCCTTATCAATTGGTAACCAGACATTTGTTGCACTATAATTTGAAATCTTATGAGCATGAAACATATGTTTATGATGATATATTCAAGGAGGTTAAAACCTATGAAGAAGTATTGAATAGGGTATGGGCCATGTCACCTGACTCATAGGTTGGTTTCCTGTCATTCCAAAGTCATAGGCAAAGTTGGTTACCAAAGAGTTTGCAGGGTGAACCCATGACCCCACCTCCAAAGCAGGAAGGGCCTCCCCCAGGATTTGAAACAAATGTACAGGATAAAGAAAATACAAAAGGAAAAATAAAGGAGGGTGAAATGCCTTCACAGGAAACATGAGTCCCTCAGACAGAAAAATCAAAGACAGGGAAAGGAAAGGAGTTAGAAACACCTTCAAAAACCCCTGAGAGTTTTCCAAAAAAATTAGGAAAAACAACATCGACAGAAATTGGAAGTCCCATTACTTCCTTGAACCCATTGAAGTCTACTTATGGAAACCCCCACGAGGGAGCTCTATACGTTAGTGATCTTGAGCCTATTTCTAGGGATGAGATTCCTTCATCTGATTATTTTTTCAGTAAAAAGAGGATGGCTATCTTGAAACAGGAGATGCATCCAAGAGGAGATATGATTATTAAAAATCACACGATCATTATATATGGACAAAAACTTAAAGAGGGAGAATTTGCTGCAGAAATAGTGGGCACAATGGGAGCTTTAGCATCGGCGAATTTATACTCTGTGAGTAGTTTGAAAATTATGTTGGAGCAGAAAGATCAACTGATAGCTTAGCTACAGGATCAAATAAAAGAGACCGAAAGAAATATCAGTTGGGGAATAAAAAAGGGTTTAGAACAAGTTAGATTAAATTATATTCAAGAGATTCAAAAAATGAAAGCAAGCTTAGAGGAAGAAAGTCAGAAAATACAGTTCACTTAGGCATAGGTCCTAAAGCAAGAAGAAACAAATAAACAATTACAAGATACCGTTAGGTCCATTTCAAATCAAGTGGTAGAACTTTAAATTTTCCAGGCCCAGGTATTGGGAATACATTTGAAGATAGAAGAGGAACAACAGGGAGTGTTTTTAAATCTGGAAGTTGTCTAGAATTACTTTCAGGAAACAAATAAATCCTTGGAGAATATTCTCTAGAAAGAAAGAGAAGTGAAAGCAGCCATAATGACTTTCCAAAAAGTAGTGGCCCTTTCAACAAAGGAGGAGGTCGAAAAGATTAAAAAACTATTCGTTTCAGAGTAGGTTAAAGGAGATGTAATACTCAAGGTGTGGGAGGCAGACCTTGTATAAAACAAAAGAATAACTAGAAAGGTCAATGATGACTGTCAAGGAATTTTTTATCTTTCAGAAAAAGCTTCGTTGAACATTGGAAAAAACAATTGTTCAGGGTTATTAGGAGAAATTAACATTCTCAAGCACCAGCTAAGATTCAAGGAAGATCTGGAGGAAATGTAGGTGGAGATCCCAAAAATAAAGGTAATCAATGTCATTGAAATCGACAAATGGATAGTGATGCCGAACTTAAAGTTTCAAACTATTAAGTTCACAAGGAATATAATTGAAGATCATCTGCCCGAACTACAGAAAAAGTTCTTCATATTTGAGGAAAAATATATACCAGACGCTCCCAGATTTTTGGTGAAGTTTTTGGGAAAATGTATTTACTATCTTAAGATAGAAGGAGGAAGTTCGTCAATGCAGACATGAAAATACTGTTTTGTATATTTTCATTATTGAAATAACAAAGTAGTTAAAATAGAAATGTAAATGGTTCGACATTGTTCATTCATGTAACCGTAGTCTTAGGAAGTTAGTTAATCACCAACGGGAAAATATTTGGTGATCATGTATAAATATATTTTCACAAGACTAAGAAGGGGATTTTTGTTTTTGAGAGAGACGATTGTATTAAAAAGTTTTCCAATCCACTGTGATATAAATAGTACAGGCGAGATTCTGAATTCTGTCAACTCAAAGCTACGTGTTCTTTACCCTGTTTCCAATATTTTTCAATATTTTTCTTCTTACGTCTTTCTAATGAATGATGAACTGTAAGTTTATTTCACACATATATTGTAGTTTGAATTGATTTGGTTATTGAATTATTTACATTTTTTCCTCTGTGATTTCTATCAACAGTTTCAATACCTGTAGGTCATTTGAATGATTGTATTTTACATCTCATTAGAAATCTCGTTTTCCTCTTTGTCTCCTATTACAATATGAGATTCTTTCGTGATTAAAGCCTCATATTTTCTTAGCAGTACTACTTTGTTATTTACTATTCTTAAAATTGTTTCAAGTACAGGAAATGACCTCAAATATTATTATGCTATTATTTTGAGTTCCAAAACTCTTTTTCTCTTTTCATCCCTTAAAAACTAAAGAAACAAATCTTCAAAAGTTTTATATTTAATTAAAACTTTATTTTCCACGACTGTCCCAAATAATAGACATCCCAACGTAGAACCTAGCCTCCAAGATCAAACTAGCATTTCTTTAAACTTGTTTAATACTATTCTACAAACATCAACTAACCGAGTTGAATTAGAACGTTCATGGGAAGCTATTGAGAGAGATATCAACATCCAAGAACAATGGGAAGCTAGAAAGAGGCAGTTGAGAAACCAACTTTGATTTACCCTTCTTTTTGATTCTTACCTTTTAATTACCTTTAACTTTATGGATGCCTTGATGGTATACTTTAGAGCCTTGAAGTATAAACTCAGGAACAATAGGTACAATAAGTTTGGACTCAAATCAGTCGAGCCTTTGCAATATTGGTTGCATTGAACCTGACCAAAACTCATGGGAGACAAGAATAAAGATGATGGATCAGGAGATCCTTTTAAAATATTGCTTGAGGAATCCCTTGCATGACAAAATAATGAGATGATAAACAAATTTGCACATATCCTTCGGCGGCTTCCCACAGGAGACACATCTTCATCAAGCGGCAATGCAACCTCCTTTAAGGTACAAGAAAATTTTTAGATTCCATTATTTGAAGGATTGATGTTGTAGATAAATGGTTGAATCACCTCGAAGCATATTTTTTGGTCCACAATTTTTCCAATAGGGAAAATATTACTTTTGCAGTCCTCAAGGTCGTCCCCCATGTTAAGGACCGGTGGAATACGTACTATGAGAAAAGTGCCACATAGGAATATGCAATAATTTTAGTCGCCCCTACTGGGGATTCCTTCAAGGATTCCATTAAAGAAAAATACTACCCTGTTGGAAGCTACGAGGACCAGTACACAAGATGGACCATGATGCGCCAAGAAAGGGACCAGACAATACCAAATTTCACCAATATTTTCGATACATGGAACATCAAATTGGGTATCAAAGAATCTGAACAACATGTGGTACTCAAATACCATGGATTTATACACATATACATCCAAATAGAAATGGACTTTCTGTACATTGCATCAATAAGTGTGGATTATAGACACTATTTCAAGATCGAGCATAAATTTAAGCAGAAGAGGCGAGATTTTGGATTTGAAAATTCCTCACAGTTGAAGTAGGGAAAAGGCAGCCCCAGCCCAATGAGAAAGGGACAAAGGAAATATGACCACTCTCAAGATAACCAATCTAAGCCACAACCCAAGAAGGGTAATTATAAGTTGAATAAGAACACAATAAAGTGGTGTGAGTACGATAAAAGACCTTGGCACAACACTGAAGAATGTCACTCAAAGAAGTCACTGGCGTCCGAGCTGGAATCTTCTAAGTCAGAGGTAGATTTTGACTCTAAATAAAATCCAGAAAGTGGGAAGCAGATCATTGAATCCAAACCCAGTGCCACTGTCACTACCACCAAAGACTAGTCAAGAGAAACAGAAGAATCAGATCAAGGGGAATGCCTCTTTCACTCACAAATGTGGGTAAAGGTGACTCCACTGCATTTCATTATTGATAGTGGTAGTCATAAGAAACCGATTTCAACAGAGGTCGTCAAGCGACTAGACCTGCTAATAAAAACACACCCACAACCCTACACCATCGACTGGCTTCACCAAGGACAAGAATTCTACGTTAGCCAACACTGTCGTCTTCCCTACAACATCAAGCCCTTCAAATATGAGTTATTGTGTGGTATTTCTCCCCTTGAAGTTTCTGATGTTCTTTTATTCTAGCCATATTTGTGGAAGCGACATGATGTGTATGAGTCTAGACCCCGAAGTGTTATTATTACTTTGGGTAGACAATTGTACAGGATACCAGAAGTATCATATCCTACTGCTATTTATTTAATCTCTACTAAGAAATGCAGTAAGGTCATTTCACAAACCGAGAATTTCATCTCCTTTGTGATCTGTTCTCGTAGTAAGAAGAATGTCGACACCACATCTGTGACCTCTACACAGAGCCTCTCTTTGTAGAAGAAGCAAGTGGACGGGATCATGGAAGAGTACAGATAAATCTTCTCCTCACCCACCGAGGTACCGATGAAGTGCCAAGTCAAGCATCCAATTGATCTAACCCCTGGTGCATTGTTTCCTAATGTACTAGTCTATCATCACTTGTTAATGGAAAATGATGAAATCAAGCACCAGATCCAAGAGTTTCTTCAAAAGGAGCACATCTGACCCAATTATTCCCCTTATGGAAGCCCAATTGTGTTGGTGTAGAAAATAGACTGGACCCCCCAACTCTGCATTGATTATTGAGTATTAAACAAAATCATAGTCACGAACCGATACCCAATTCCTTGAATTGATGACCTTCCTGACCAAATCAAGGGGGAAAATTTCTTCAACAAGATTGATCTAAAGTCTGGATACCACTAGGTTCCTATCGAACCAACTAATGTATGGAAGATAACTTTCAAATCTAATGAAGGTCTCTTTAAATGATGACTACCACTAGGTTCACATCGAACCAACAAATTTCATGAGATTGATGGATGATGTATTGAGACCCTTCACCAACTCTTTTGTGGTTGTATATCTGGATGACATCCTCATCTTCAACGAAACTTGGGAGGAGCACATGAAGCATATTCAACAGGTTTTGGGCACTCTTCGAGAGCACAAGCTATATGTCAACTTGGAAAAATGATCCTTTGGCGTGGACAAGGTCCAATATTTGGGATACATTTTAACATGGGGTACATGTAGATCCAACTAAGATCCACGTCATTCATCACTGGCTAGCCCCGACCACACTAACCGAGCTTCGGAGCTTCTTGGGACTTGCTAACTTCTACCGAAGGTTTGTATTTGGATTATCCCATATTGCATGGGCCCTCAACCAACTAACCAAGGGCAGTGGAAAGGAAACGTTCGCATGGGGGCAGGCACACAAACAGGCATTTGATGATCTGAAACATTGCTTGTGCTTAGCTCCAATACTCTCTTTACTTGATCTACAACAACCGTTCCAGATTGAGATTGATGCCTCCGACTATGTTGTAGGATAATTTCTCACTCAACACAACCATCCATTGTAATACCATAGTGATACACTCTCAGATACTATCCATAAATACCCCACCTATGAAAAAGAAAGGGATTCCATTATGAAAGCATGTTGTCAATGGAAACATTACATTCTCAGAAATGAGACAATCATCCACACCTATCACAATCCTTTGCAGTTCATACAAAAATAGGGGAAGTTGCAGAAGGAATGCCATCAAAAGTGGTCCACGTACCTACAACAGTTCCATCTCAACATCAAGTATAAAACAAGGAGCACAAATGGTGTCGTTGACAGCCATAGTCTCCCTCCCATTGTTGCACTCACCACAATGCTCCATTCCTATGGGAATGAGGCATCTGAGTGGCCCCAACTTTATCAACGTGACCTTGACTTCACCACCACCCATCAACTCTTGGGTACATGAGTGAATGTCACTGATTTTCACATCCAAGATGGGATGTTATGCCATCTGTACCACCTTTGTGTTCCCACAAGAGATCATGAAAAGATAATTTGGGAGGCTCAATTCAGTCGGATGGTAGGAAAGATTTTTGTGGAGAAAACGATGGTCGTTCTACATAAATATTTTTATTGGCCAAAACTTCGACAAGACATCAACAAGTATATCAGATCTTGCACTGTATGTGTCATTTCCAAGCCAACCATAAAAAATTAAGGATTATAGACCCCTCTTCCTACTTCTCAAAGGCCTTGGGAATCCATATGTTAAGCCCTAATATTGGCTCATTACCCCTTAATTGGGGCATATTATATTAGTAATGTTATTTTATTTTTTTAGGCTTTAGGCCATTAGTTGTAATTATACCTCCTAGTCTCCTATATATACCAAGGAGACATTTTCATTTTGAATCATCTTGTACTTGAACATTTAAGTGGGGTAAAAAGAGGTTTCCCCCTTGAAGAGGCTTATTATCCGAAATTATCTCTTTTTCAAGGTGTTGAGTACTTTTTTTGAGGATTTTCTATGCTATATTGATATTTGGTTCTTAACATATGGTATCAGAGCTCAAGGTCTTAGGGTTTCATTGCTACATCTGAGACACCTTGGAATTTTCACTATAACATTTTTTCTACAATCTTACAGAAGGAATGGCTTGGAATATATTTAGTAGACTGATCAAGGTACGTTGGGTTTTGGAATCCTAAGGCCTTATAATTTCGGAGATATAGCCTGTACATTATAGGGTTTTGGAATCATCCTGAACTGAGTCATTGCGGAATTTTCGCTATAAATTTTTTTATGTAACATTTCAGACCCTGAAATCCAGAGGATATTTACAGAAATTAGTAAGGTATCTATGGTAAAACGTTCATCTTATGGGTCATCTTAAATTTGTAGATACACCCTGTGTAAGATAGGGTATCTAACTAGTCCTATTGACTAGTCTCAAGAAGGTGTTCTAGGTAAAAAAATCATAAATTCTTCCTAGAGTATCCAAATTGTGTTTGAATGGTTTCATTGGATCATGGACAGTCTGTAGTATTTCTGGTGCCATTTTCAAAATTTTATATCAATTATTTTGTGCGGGGCACACTATACAAGTGAGATCTCCTGGAAAGGACAAAAATCAGAAAGTTGTGGGGAAGTTACCGCAAATTCCACCTGGCACATCCAATTTTGATCAAACCTGTGGCATTGCAGAGAAGAAATATCAGAGAAATACATAAAACAAAGTTTCATACCCAGAAGAGACGATAATTTGGAGATACAATAGAAGAAATATTGTCGAAAAGAACCACCTAAAAATCAAGGTTCAAAAGTGATACTTGGCCAACATGCCACACAAAAAGGGAACTTCTACACCAAATAAGCCTCCAGAAAATCCTATTTGGACTCTTTATGAAGGTGAAGAAATGTGTAGGGACATAAATGAACTACAAAATAAGATGGATTCAATGGAAGCTAAGTTGGATACTAATATGGATTCAATGGAATCTAAGTTGGATACTAAGATAGATGGTTTAAAAGGGGAGATAATGGAAGTATTGAAAATTTTCGTAACAGAGAAGACACCTAAAAGTGAAAATGCATCCCATGAAATTCATGATGAGGACACAAGGAAGGTGAATCAAGAATGGAGAAACTCCAACTTTGGTTTGAATATCAACCACGTTCCTAAGATTGATATGAGGAAATTTGATGGCAAGGACTCAATCACATGGATACTTCAGATGGAACAATTCTTTGATCTCCATAATGTACCACATACACAAAAGGTACGAATTGCTTCTTTATATTTAGAACCTAATCAATTTGTATGGT
Organism: Picea engelmannii; assembly: GCA_009831015.1. Classification (NCBI taxonomy): domain Eukaryota; kingdom Viridiplantae; phylum Streptophyta; class Pinopsida; order Pinales; family Pinaceae; genus Picea; species Picea engelmannii. The sequence goes on along the minus strand of ML790372.1, from coordinate 239,183 downwards.
ATCGATGGCTTTGTTCTCGCAAATCACTCATCACTTGGACAATTTTCACAGAAGAAATGATAGCACATTCTGAGGATACAAGGAGAAATACCTTCTTTAGCCAATTGATAAATCTCAAGCAAAAGGGTTCAGTTACCGAGCACATTGAGAACTTCCAAAGATTGAATATAAAGGTAATCAATATTCTAGATGATCACTTGATTGATGTATTCATAGGAACTTTAAAGGATAACATTCAACATGAGGTTCTCCTTTGGGAACCCAAATCATTGGAGAATGCATTTAAGGTGGCAAGAAATGTTGAAAGTAAAAATATGGTTATGGCTACTAGAAGGACCAATCCTAACATCTATAGAGAGAACAATGCTCCTTATTCTAAAACACCTCAACCTACAAGGTTGACACCTCAACAATTGGAGGAAATAAAAGAAAAAGGTTTATGCTTTAATTGTGATAGCAAGTACAGTAAGGGACATAAGTGTGGTGAGAAGAAATTATTCTACACAGATTGTGAAGAGGAAGAATAACAAGAACAAAAGCCATCTCAAGATGAAAATGTAGAATTAATTTTGTCTGAAGAGTTGACTCCCATGATATCATGTAATGCATTGGCTAGAATTAGCACTCCTCAAACCCTCAAGATCAAAGGATACATCAAAAATAAAAAGGTAATAGTCCTAATTGATTTTGGAAGTACTCATAATTTCATTCACCATAAATTAGCCAAAGATCTCAATTGCTTTGTATATCCAGTGCCAGAGTTTCAGGTAATGATTGCAAATGGAGGAACTATCAATTGCTCAGGAAAATGTAATAAGATCAATCTTACTATGGGGTAATATGTAATGAATAGTCCAATGATTGCTATATCCATGGGTGGTGCAGATGTTGTACTAGGAATCCAATGGTTAAAATCATTAGGAACAGTGGCTTTTAATTTTCAAGAGCTTTTCATGAAATTTTCATTGGAAGGAAAAGAAATTGAGTTAAGAGGTATCACAGGAAATCCGATAAGGTGATAAGCTCTAACATCATGACAAAATTATTAAAAAAGGGGCATCAAGGTGTTATTGCACAACTATGCTCACTAGATGTTCAAACATCTAAGCCATCTATTCCTAAAGATCTCCAAAGGATCATTGATAAGCATTCCAAAGTATTTGAAGATATTCCCAAAGGTCTTCCACCCACTCGAAATCATGATCATGA
>ML790372.1:208212-225135 GCA_009831015.1 Picea engelmannii | reverse complement strand
AACATACAAATAGGCCTAGAGGTACACATCTCAATGTCTAACAAAGTCTAACTGACTCCAAACAAATGCTAAACCTTGAATTATCAAGATTAGTTAAACAACAATGTTCTAACTACCTAAGGTCAAAATATGGGGCATTACATGTACCCCATCTGGTATACGTGGAAAAAAAAGGACTATGATGGGTTGCTTGCGAGGTGACCTAGGTACCTGTTGCTTGTCTTTCTTCAGTGGTGGTTGGATGGAGGTTCCAACGGCCATTGTTTGTACTTCGACATACCATTCTGGACAATCCATGACATATTCTACTGTTCCTTCTGGTGGGTGGTCTGACACAGTTGTTTGAGACTCATCTGGCTTGAATGTCGCTTCTTGATTCATTGTCATGCCATTGACTCTCATAGCTGCTTTGATGTTCTTTGGTTGCACCTCCTTCAGGTTTTTTGCGTCTTGGTTTTCTCGCTCCTGTGCCTTTGTCAACATATCTTCATTCATTTCATCCTCTACTGGTTTTTGGGTCTCTTCCATCAAAGGTGTGGGGTTCACTGGTGTTGTATCTAGTGATGGGATTTTGTTGACATTAACAACCTCCTACAACTATTGTTCGCCTTCATCCAATTGTACCCGTGACCTGATTCTAACTCTGGGTTGGCTGGTAGTCTAGATTTCTTCTGATTTCTTAGGTGGTGCCATGGTGGTGAGTATCTGAAGTTTGTTGAGCTTGAATGTTCTTTGTGACCTTTTTGAAATTCTCTCTTTTTTCCTTCGCCTCTATCGCTCTTTTTTTGTTCTCTTTTCGCAAATAGACTCCTTTTTCCCGCGTTCGTGTGTTGTATGGGCATTGTATGAAACTTTTTGATGATGATACCTTAATTATGGGTTCATTTCACCTCTGTTTCTTTCATATTTTCCATTAATCTCCCTTGCTGTCTCTAGTTGGCGCGATTAATGTGGTGTCCCATCGATCCTTTCTGTCATTCAATTTTGTATACCTCCATCTTTTCGTACTACTTTTTTGATCATTCTATTTCCCTCTTGTTTCCATTTTTACTTGGTAGTTATCCTCATCCTTGAAAGGTTTGTATTCCTAATTTTGTGTGCTCTTACTTATTTCGACATAGTTTTCCTCTATTGGTACTGTTTTAAATTCTGTGTTTAATTTTATTTATTTATTTATTTTTATTTTTTTTAATTGCGCGGTGGGTGGTCGACTATCCTTGTACAAATTCAGACGGATCCCATTGATTATCCCTCTAATTTCTATGCCTGATAATTTTTTAAACTATACATCCCCTTTATCTGTGACAGTAGTTACCTCGTATGGTCCTAACCAGTGTATTCTGATCTTTCCTGGGTGCTGAAATGATTTGTTGTCATACATCAGTACTAGGTCTCCTTCCTTGAAAGTATTCTTATTGATGTGTGTATCGTTACAAGAATTGTCTCTTGATTTCTAAAACTGTTGGTGAAATCCTACTAAGATCCGATCTTCCTCCATGGTCATCAATTGATTTAGTCTCTCCTGTACTGTGCCTCATTTTGTCATGTGTGTAATTGCTGCTACGCATAAACTAGGTACTAGAAATTCTAATGGAAATATTGCTTCCTGGCCATATACCAGTTTAAATGGTGTGTGCCCTATCAACGTCTTTCATGTAGTCATGTTTTCCCACAATACTACTGGTATCTTTAGGTCCCAATCGTCCTTGTTGACATCACAAATCTTTGTTAGTGCATTCTCCAGGATTTTGTTGAATTCCTCTACTGTGCCATTTGCCTGTGGATGATATGGTGTGCTCTTTTGATGATGGACTTAAAACTCTGCATTCATAGCGTTGATAGTGTTTTTAATGAACTGTGTTCCTTGGTCACTCATCAAAACTCTTGGGCATCCAAATCTAGTGATTACTTGTTCAAATAAAAAGTTTTTTGTTGTTTTTGTTCTGCAATCCTTCACTGGTGTTACTTCCGCCCATCTTGTTAGGTATTTTGTCTTGGTTATGATGTACCTTGCTCCTGTTCTTTTTGTTGGTGGGTTGATTGGTCCCACAAAGTCTATTTCTCATTTTTCAAATGTCTGCAATGTTACATGTGGTCGTAGTGGCATCTCTTCTCTTCTCTTGGGTTTACCTACCCTTTGACAGACATCACATCTCTGGAAGTACTCCTTCAAGTCTCTATGAATGGTTGGCCACCATAGTCCTGCGTGGTATCTTTCCTGCGTAATGTCCTCCTGCTATTCTCTCATGGGATTCTTCTAACACTCTTGGTATTTCATGTTCTAACACATATCTGCACAAGATGATGTTTGCACCCATTTTGTATAAATTTCTCGTGATCAGTTGATAGTCTGCAGCTTGGACTACTAGGATTTTCTTCTGGGTGGTGTTATATTCTTGTAACGCAGTACCTGTGCTTAATTAATGAATTATATATGCAAAGTATTCATCAATGATCTGGATTGAAAATAAGTGTGTTTCCGGGAAGTTGTCTTCTAAATTTGTAGGTTCTTCTCCATTTGTGACCCTTGACAGGTGGTCAGGTCCTACATTCAGTTTTCTTGGCTTTACTATGACTTCAAAGTAAAATTATTGAAAAAAAGGTAACCATCGATAGATTCTCCCCCCCAACACTGGCTTGTTGACTAGGTATTTCATGGCTGAGTGATCTGTAAACATATTGAAGTGTTTTCCCAATAAGTAATTTATAAACTTCTATAATGCATAGACCATGGCTAGGCCTTCTCTCTCTATGGTGTTGTAGTTCTGTTCTGATTCTGATAGCTTTCTTCTTGCAAAGGTTGTAGGGTGGTGTAAATATATTGTTTTTGGCTACGCAAATATGGATCCAAGTGCTATGGCTGATGCATCTACATGTACGTGGAATGTTTTCTCCCAATATGGAAATACTAATATTGGGATAGTGACCATCTTTTCCTTCAGGGTATCCAGACCATGTTAACACTTGTCGTTCCACTGAAACTTTGTATCTTTTCGTAACAATTTTTTCATCAACATGGTAATCTGCATGTATCCTTTGATGAACTTTCTATAGTATAATGTGTGTCCCAATGTCGCGTTTAGTTGACAAACTACTTTTGGTGGTGTTAATTTAGCAATTACTACAATCTTTGCAGGATCTACTAGTAAACCTTGTTTGTTGACTATATGGCATAACAGTATCCCAAACCGTGTTTTGAATATGCATTTCTTTATGTTTAGTGATATCTAGCACTATTTTCATCTTTCTAACATCATCCATAAGACTTATACATGTTCTTTAAACAAACTATAGAGTGTCCAATTATCCAAGTATACTTCTAGAAATTGGTGGATGAATTCTTTAAATGCAACAATGACTACTCTGGAAAATATTGTTGGTGCATTTTTCAGTCCAAACAACATGATTGTGTATTGGTAAGATCCCCATTCTATAACAAAGGTGGTCTTGTATCTATATTCCTATGCAATCTTAATCTGGTGGTATTCTGAGAATCCATCAGTGAATGAATAAGCTTCATGTGCTCCTACATTTTCTAACACTTCGTCCGTGAAAGGTGTAGGGAATGGGTCATGTCAGCATGCATTGTTCAACTTCCTCAAATCAACACATATATGTATTCATCCTTGTTTATTGTTCTTAACTACCATCGATCTTATCCATTTAGATTCTTCCACTGTCTCTCTGATTCCGGCTTCGAGCATTCTGTTGATCTCAACTTTGAATTTTTGCTTGTATACAAGGTTCAATATATATGGTTGTTGTTTGATTGGTCTCTCTTTGACTCTAAGTGGTATTTTAATTTCTCCTAGCTCTCCTGCTATACCCTTCATCTCTGTAAATGTCACGGGAAACTAGTTGATGTACTTTCATGGTAACTCTGTTATGCTTTCAACTGTTTTTTCATCCCAATAATCTCTGATGCTGGCAATTTTGGAATTCTCAACTGTCCCAATGTTGACTTTATTTACCTTGATCGGCGCAACAATAACTTCTGATTCTATAGGTGGACCTTCCACTTCCTTTTCTCCATATGATTCCTCGATATGAATATCGTGCAGATCATCTTCCTTTGGTGCGTCTTCGTGCACATGGTAACATGACAATAGTTCCTTGACTGCCTATTTATTCCATTGTTTTTCTTATGTTATGAGTTCAAGTTCTGGTTCTTTGATGAATATCACCCCTCTTATATTTTTAAGAGTTGCATATATGTTGGGGTTCTCATGTTCAAATGAGAAAGTGATTATAAAATTCTACTCTAATACCGTCTAGGTCATAGTTCCTCTATGCAGTTCATGTTCTGTATACCAGTTTGTTGGTATGCCCTCTAGACTGTGTACAAAGTAATGGGGCCATTCCTCTGGGGGTGTCAATTTCCATAGTGTTCTGCACTTATCCAAGTGTTTCGTTGGTGCTCCTTGTCCATCATACTTATGTTTCTTGTTGTCTCACTGCTCTACACCAAACCTTATGCACAATAAATTCTTACATTGATACCAATCTATGATTGTCTCTTTGTGTGTACCCCACCATATTGTTGGTCTGGCCTTGAGTACTATATCAAGTGCTAAGAGTCTCTGATTCTATGAAACTTCATCTTCATACTGCATCAAGAATATTTCCAGATCATTTATTCCATGGAAACTGGGTGGTTCTCTTATCTCTATACCTAGCCATCTTACTGCACAGTCTATTCGTGTGCATCTTCTCATGGAAACCTCATGTAGCCTTTGTTTCCAGTTCTCTAAACTGATATCTGAGTCTGTTGCACATGAAGTAATGCTCCACCAACTGAGTAGTCCATATGCAATTGGGTTTACGTGATCCTCATCGGGCACAATTGTTCTATACAACTGGTTGGTTTCCTCTAAGTCTAAGGAAGTAGGTTCTACAAACCTTTCCCCTTCTGATGGGTCTAATGGTGCGATGACCCTGTAATCACCTAACTCGAATGTCATTTTTTGTGTCTTTAGATTGATTATGGCCTATTTTTCACACTCCCAGTCCAAGACAAGCAATCATGGATATGGTGTTGTTTCATCCACTATTTCGATTACTTCAAAATATTCTTTAGTGTGCACCCCATCCAGGTCTATTGTCACTCCTTTTAGTCTACCGATTGATAGGACTCTGTTCTTGTTTTCTAGTTTTAGTTGAATTGGTGAATATCCTAATGTGATATCTCCCATACATTTCCATGTCTTCTTTGGTAATACATTGACCTCAGATCCAAGATCTAGTATGATATATTCCATGTCGAAGTCTCCAATGTTTTCATTCATTCTGAACTCCCTACTTGTTCTTCTCCTGGTATGTAGGTGATTGACTATATTTTGTTCTAGTTTCCCTTCCATCTCCATACTACATCTTTCTAATATGTTTTGCAATATTTTGATAGATGATGAATCACTTAATACTTTTACACATGATTGCAAAAAGACTTTGATTTTACTTACTTATCCCATGGAATATATCTCATTGGTATGATATAATAAGGAAGGCATCTCACATTCTGGTGCTTCCTTTCTTTGCTATACAGTTGAAGTCGTCGCAATGTACTCCTTCTGAAATTCTTGTCGGGCTTTCTTAAATATCTCCTTCTCCTTCTGTGCGTCGAACTGCTTCCTTGGTTTGATGTTCTTCTTCACCCATTGGTGTTGTAGTGGCTCTTGTCGAATTGCGTCATTTCCCATTTTAGCTCCTCCGTGGGTAACTATGTTGATGTTCTGTCGTTTTTCCCTCGCTTCAGCTGAAATCCACTGAACGTTCTGGTTTTTCTGGTTCCTCTTTTTCTGAATATTTCCTAGTAGTGTTGGACATTCTTCTGTATCATGGTCTGATGTGCGACAATACATACACGTTGTTGGTGGAAGTGGACATTCCCTTTCATAATGTCCCAGTTTTTGAAAATTATGACATACCACTGGTCCTCTACCTTGTCCAAAACCTCATCTCTCTCATCCTCCACCTCTCTAGCCTGATCGATCTCCTCTTAGTGAATTATACTGAGGCACCTTATTGTACTGCGTGGTATTGTACTCAAGTTGTGTTGTGTTTTACTGTGGTTGGGCGGTATTATATGGTTGTTGGGTAGTATTATACTTTTGTTGTAAAGTGTTGTATGGATATGGAACTTGATTAAATTGTGGTGCAACTTTCCTCATCATCATTTCTTCCTGCACTCTATATGCATCTGATGTCCTTTCTCTCATCAACTCCATAGTTATACAATATTTATCGTCATGGCCCACTGACTTGCAAAAGTTGCAATATGAACTCTTTGGGACTATCTGGTATTTCTGCATCATTGAGCAGTGATATGGATCGTGGCTTGGTTTCTTACAGACTTCACACCATAGTCCTCTTGTTGGTAATGGATTTGGCATTCTAGCTGCCATATACTGCACGAATGTTGGACATTTGTTCTTGTGGTGTCCTTTCATCCTACATGTAGTGCACCAAATAGATTCTCGTTTATCCTTATTCTTATTCTGGTTGAGTTGGAATGTTAAGTTATTCAAATCCTCCTTTAGTTATTTGATAGCTGGATATGTCTATTGATGTTGTTTTTATTCCAGTTACAGGGTTGCCTGCAGAGTCTCTTTTTGCGTCTGAAACTTTTGTTGTCTTGGTGGATATTTTAAGTGTGGGAGCAGTGAATTGACAAACAAGTGTCGATGCTGCATATCGGCCATGAGATATTTCAACTTCCCCTTTATTCACTTGAATCTCTGGTCAATCGCCCATACATATTCTCTCAGTTTTTGTTGAAATTCAACCATCTCATTCATGTATTGATCTTATGAACTCAACTTCTAGAACTCGTTGATCAACAATTTCTTGATGTCTACAATTGTTCTGGTTGTCCCTGGTGGATTGTTTGTAGCTAATCACATATACCAATTCAATGCACGATCCCTTAATGTAATCACTAGCTGTGCCAGTTTCGTATCTTCGTCTGTAATTTGTTTCGATTCCAAGATCTTCTCACATATGAACAAGTGTTTTTTCGGGTCCTCCAATGCTTCTCCTTTAAATTCTGGTAACCTGATGGTGGGATCATGTCCTTCCATTCTAAATGTTGAACTACTACCTCTATGTGGTGTAGATACCTGATTAGTGTTTCCTGAACTGGATCCTCCAGTTGTTTCTCCTTGCGTAGATGTACTTCCTTTTGTCTGACTTCTTCCGAACTTTGGTTGTCTAAACTATGGTGTTCTCTTTGGTGTATTGGTCGCACATGGGTTTATGTGTTCCACACAAACATTAATATGGATAGGATTGTTGCCTTATATTCCCGTTCTTGGACCTTTTGTCTTCCTCTCATATGTTGCACACACAATTTCCTCAATCTTCTCCACATCTCGAAGATCCTCTACATCTTCCTCATCACTTTCCATGCCTTCCCTCATGGCTACGACTCTCTTCTTGGTATTCATCTTGTATTGGTAGGGTAATCTACTACATGTCTTTCCAGTTGTCACCAATATCCACTTGATCTAGTCATCATCCATCATGATTGGGTCCAAGGGTTCCTCCTTCCATTTCTCCTCTTTCTTTCAGTGCTTCCCCCCTTCCCCGATGCACGCAGGGAATTTAAGTTTTCTGAATCCATTTTCATTACGCCTTTGTTGTATAGTAGTATATTAATAGAATTATATAATGATATAATGTACCTTCCTCAAGGTCCTTGTAGAAAATCCTTCTCTATTGCGCTGTACGACTATGTTGTATCTACTGCAAGCTCTATTATAAATCCTGCCACAATACTGTCGAGCCAAAAATCTACTGCGCGGGTGAATTTGTTGTTCACGTGATGTAACTACTCAATTTGTATTGGGGTCCACTCTACCTTTCAAATCCGGTTCATTGCATGGTTATCCTTCAACCTTAGTATCCACTCTTGCAATAAATGTGAAAAATCATAGAAAAATACTTCGTCTAAATCAGTAAACACGTATTTCTCAAGATATTTGCGCGGTGTTATTCTAGGGTTTCTATTATCTTTCTATGAAAACTCCAACTCTTTTTTCCTTAGATAGATTTCAATCTCTGCTTTTGTGGGATTCCATGGTCTCAACATCTCCTTCTAGTGGCTCATTTCTCTCTGCCCTAATATTTTCTTGATCTGCCTCCAACGGACCTTCAACTTATCTCATCTACTGAATCCTCTTATGTTCCTACGAACGACAATGGAACCATTTGTTGGTTTTTAATCTTTATTATATCCTTTATGAGTTTATTGATTGAGGGTTCATGTTTTTTCATCTTTCCAACAAAGCCTCTAAAACTATTGGTCCTCCTGGTAAACCATAAGTCAACGCAATGCACAGGGTGCACTGCGCCGTCTCACCCGAGATAGTATTAATGGGCTGGTGCAATACTCATGTGTTTGTATCCTAGGATTGAGTGAGATAACTGATAACTATGTAAAGGGAGTGCTATTGTAACTTATTAATGTAGTATACCATTATTCACGATTCATGCAAGAAATATAATGACTCATTCATTTATCCCATCTATATCTAAAGATGATAAAGACATACATGCATTCAATCACATAACACAAATATTACTGTGGTTCGCCCCCTCCTGGGCTACATCCACAAATTTTTGGATCTTGGTTCTTTTATTATTGTCCTTCTGTCAATACTGTGTCGTGCACTTTACAATTCCCTTTAGCTGGGTGAAGATCTATTATGAGGTAGACTAGATTGCTCTAGGCTCCTCAACCTGCTATCTAACCCTCAATATCCACCCTCCTCTGGCCTCTATAGCTCAACAAATTACAAAAATATGTCATACAACAAAACATTAGGCATCGAATTGTTACAACAACCCTCTACAATAACGACTAGTCTTCGTAAAAAATCCCCTTGTTATAACAACTATCTCCATCCATGATACCTAGATACTATATTTATATGTTTCTGGCTCTTCATCCATTACAATACATTACAAAAACCCTAACCCTTCCGCCATTAGGTATTCCATGCATGCACGTCTTCTATTCTCCCTTCCAGATGTCACTTTCCTCATGCATGCCTTCTTTCCCAAAATTGCCTTGCTTTCCGCTTTGGTCTGCTTCCAACATCCTCTGAACATTACTTATATATTACATAATAACTCAAGAAATAAGTGCATTAATATTTGTATAACCTCGATTCAAAGAGAAATGAGAGAATGTCCCCTTGCCAACTTGAGCAAGGAGGGGAATAATATATGCGTTGGCCCCAACCAAAAAAATGCAAAATCTTTACCAACATAAGATTTATATTTTTTTTCTATAAATTATACTTTTGTATGTCCTATATACTAAATGGTTACCATTTTATTTATGCAAGTGTTTTAGAGAGTAAATGCAAATCTTGTGTAGTAGTCTTTTTACATGGTTAGAGGTATTGATGAAGTATCAACAAACTTGGAAAAAATCAAGAGAGAGTTAACAATAACATTATCAGTTAATATATTTTGGTTTTGTTTGATGAGTATGATGGTTTGTGTATTGGGTATTAAAATTTACTTTTAATGGGTTCAGGTTATCATTGTCTATTCATTACTGATTGTGAACTATTTTTTGCACATTGATTTTTTATGCTTCTCGTGGGTTGTTTTATAGATTATTTTTAAATATATTTTTCAAAAAGATATCTAAAAACATTTGTAATTATTTTTTTTATTCCTTTTATTCAATTCCCAAATAAAAATGTACATAATTTTTATATTATATTTTGTGAATTTTTTAATCTCAAATTTATTTTCTCTTTGTTCTTTTTCGAAAAAAATATATACACAATTTTTATATTATATTTTGTGAATTTTTCAATCTCAAAATTGTTAGCAAAAAAATAAACAATTTTTTCATAAAAAAAATAGGTATCTTTTCTAAGAAATTTTTAATGGAAGTAAATTAAGAAAAGCTATTTGGAAATTGTAAACATTTGTTTCAAAAAATTTATTAGATATAATATTTTAATATTATTTCTATTATTTTCTATATTTTAGTAACATGAACATTCATATCATCATAATTATATATAAATATAAAGAATCTCACTACACATTTAAATATAATAACTGATTTTTAAGTAGTCCTTTTTATTTTTAAGTAGTCCTTTAACAATATATGAAAATACAACTTGACATTGTTATTATTTTATTTTTTTTTAAGTTCAATTTCTTTTTTCTTATAATAGTTAAAAAAATTAGTAAACTTTAATTATGCAGATAGACAAGATAATTTGAAAAGACTCAAATACTATAAACATCCTTTAATCATATCAAGTACATACCATGGTAACTTTCTACAACTTAATTTTATTGCAAAATTATAGAAAACAAGTGTCCCTGCAAAGGTTTTGGTGTATAGATTTGAATTGCAACATTGCATCTCAACATTTTGAAGATGCATATGCCAATACCAACATTGCATTAGTCTATGCTCCTAAAACTAGTTTAAACAGTCAATAAAATTGAAAGGAGATGTGTTAAATAAAAAAATATGTCTATACAGGTCTGAGCTTAACATTAACTTCTCAAATTAGAATGTTGCATGTTAAATTATTTATGAAAAAGATAATAATTATATAAAAGAAAGATAAAATTAATGAATCTTTTTTATGCCACCTACACTAATATAATCACACATAATTAATAAACTTAATAGTTACAAATATTAACATATTACTATAGATTTTGTGTGCTTAAATAGAAATATAAGCTCAAGCAATCATCCACTTATCATATTGTTATTAACTTTGTAACTCTTTGACATGATTCGATATTGACTCAATAAACTTCAATATGAATAATGACCAGACAATTATTTTCTCATATTATAAAATATGATGGTATTTGACTCGACTGTCAATAATTTGACATAATCACTAATTTTAAACTGAAGTTCTAGATATTAGAAAAGGAAAAAGAAAAAGTATCAATTATTGAAATTACTAATAAAGAAAAATTAAACAACAAAGAAATATATGGTTCATAATAATTTTTGACACAATGATAACCAGAGTGATAATTGAACTTACAAAAAATTAAGACCAAACCTTTACTATATAATCCAACTCCAATTTTCCTTCAGTATGGATGCATCCAATTCCACCCGGAAGTGGTATACACAACCATGTATGTTGAGTTATAGAGAGTTATGGAGATAGTTTGTTTGGGGTATATACACAGAAGGAAACTCCTAAAATATACTAGGAGATAAGAAAAGGGGAGATGGAAAAATGATGGGATAGAACAATATTCAAATATTATTAAAAAAAATGGTTAGAAGGTGGGGTTGGGATTCCAACCCTTGGGTCCCATTGATGTTGCACTGCGTCTTGCAACCACATAGGTATAATATTCCCATGTTTATTCTGAGGCCGACAAAGCTACCAGATCCATTGAGAGGATTCAACACATCCATCAGCAAGTCCATGAGATTTTTCATAAATCCAATGCTAAATACAAGCAGTTCCATGATCAACATCGGGACCACACTAGTTTCAGGTGGGAGACAAGGTTTGGTTACATTTTCAGAAAGAGCACCTTACAGGTTCCCATAGGAAGCTTTGCCCAAGTCGCTATGGGCCTCACACTATCACCAAGGCTATGGGTATAAATGATTTTGATATCCACACTCCGCCCTTCCTTGGCTTGCACCCAATGTTCAATGTGGACCTCCTTCGTCCATATTTTACACCATTATTAGACACCTCAGAGATCACATAACAATTGAAACAAAAAGCTCAACCTTTACTGCATCAAACATACATCCACTGATCATATAGTGGACACACAGGTCAAGGGAAGTTGCCAACAGAGGATCCAACTTTATCAGGTTGTCAAGGTCAGGAAACTCCTACACCAAGGCAAGTGGCTCACCCAAGGAAAAATTCAACAAAAGTTTCCTCAACTGATGGGGGCACTCAATAAAATGGATATCATTTCTTCGTAAGGGGGGAGGACTGATCCAGGTGGATATTGGTGGCCACCCACCTATTCCAATTGGCTCCTGTTGATAGTTTTAGTTCATTAGGTTCTTATGTACTTCTTTGTAATTGTCGGTTCTACACTTTTGGGGATGTATGAATCCCTACACATATTCAAGGTGGATATTGGTGGTAACCCATCTAATCCAACTAGATTATTTTGGAAGTTTTCATATCAATACATATTTTTGTACTTCCACGACCATTTTGGGGCCCTAAATAGTGTTGTTTTGGTTTGCCATAGTCAAAATATAAACAAAGTTAGAATTTGATGACATAATGTGTATTTATCGAAAAGAACTTTTCAACGGGCTATCATGCACCTAAAATGGAGCTCGTATGCAAAAGTTACGACCACGAGAAGTTGAGGTACCAACTTACCCATTAGGGCCCACATAACTTTTGGCGTTTCATCTCCTAGGGTTAGGTTTTTGGATGTCTGCAGTTTTGACATTCACGAGTAATGTTGAAAAGGCCTCTGAAGCCTCATTTTAATCATTTTTATCAGACGAATGCACATAGAATCCACATATCTTCTCAGAGATAGCTACCATCATTCGAGCAAGTTGTTTCAGTTTTGCATTTTTACAGTTTCAGCCTATTTTGTTTATTCAATAGAATTTATTGTTCACTGGATATCTATTGTTGTTCTTCATATCTCTGTGTTATGGTATTCAATATGTTATTCATTTTGTTTTGATCATAAATCTGGATCACACTTGTACATAACATAAATTAATGTTCATAAATTTTACATTCATATTATAATATTTCTAATTTTGGTCCCATTAAATAGGTGTAATTTAGTTCAAGTGTGCCATTTCAATCCAGTTATAAGTCACAATGTAAAAACTTGCTAGAATTAGGGAAAATTTTGTATTGAAAAGAGGGGCTATAATGTGCCACTGCTAGAACAAGGGAAGGAAATTGAGTCATAAGTTAGTATCTAATTTAGGATATTGCACATGAGAATGATGGAATGCCACCATAAGTAATTTATCATATATTGGATTAACCTTGGACTCATTGTAGAATATTTTACTCCAAAGTTTTGAGGTACCCATATCATGGATTTTGTGAATCACATAGAATATTTTCAACCCTTTTGCATATTCTTATTATGTATTCAACTTGTATTAGATAAGTTGGTTTGGAAATCTTGTCAACAACCTAACTATATGTTCAATTAAGGATAGTTGTAATATTTTTGGCACTTAACTTGAACTAATGGAATATGTCTTTATAGGGTTGGGCGGATCCAATCCTAGTTCAAATCATAACTTGTACTAGAAGGGAATGCTTATTCAATTAGGGTATTTTGCAAATGCAAGTTAAATTTATTTTTGAAGGGGATTTAGACAACATCCTAATCTTGAAAGTGTCATTGATTGGTGGTATATAGTTATTACGATCATGCAAATATAATTGGGTATTTCTTCTACATAAAATTAAGTTTATGAGTAAGTTCACTAATTTTCTTAAAGTAGTGTGTGCACTGCTTTCTGTTGGAAAAATTTCATCTATTTTTTCCTTCTTTTTGGAAAATACATTGATTCTTATATTACTAAAATACCAATGAGTAGTAGTACCTACTAAGCCATCATTACATTGATTGAAGTATCCTCCCCAATACCTATACATGCAATAATTACAAGTCCAAGAGATCTAACAAAAACTAAGATTCAAATATCTATAGAATCCAAAATCAAGAATATATTAATTTTAGTCATATTTTCATTGGGAAAACCTTTAAATATTTTGACACATCCCTTTTTCTACACGAAGGGGGGAGTGACCATCCTAATTAACTAGCATACATTTTAGATAGATTCATAGTAGAAATAAGGATCCACAAGATGGACTGCCTGCTAGTACTATTGTGACATACTTGTAAACATATTTTTATTGAAGCCCATACCTCCTTAGTGAACCAACACCTCAAATAAGGTTGGTGGAAATGTTTTCTATTCTTGCAATTATTGCAATTTCTGTAAGTTATTCCCATTTAGTTCAAAGCTCCACATGTAGAATAAACCATTTAAAAATCCTCGTTTTAAATTAAACCATGCATCCCAAATAGTTTTTTCTTTCATCCCATTTATGCTTGTGACCTTTGAGATTCTAGTTTATATTAATAATATTCGCAATAGAAGTTTTGGGTATCATCTTCTCATACAAATATCTTGCCTTGTATATTGAGATTGGATCCCTCTAGATTCATTTCCAATAGCTCCAATTCTTATATAAATTTTTCTTAGAGAGAGGGGGAACAAGCCCAATCTTAGTCTTCTCTTATTTAGGAAAGAATTCACAGTTAAAAAAAAGATGGCATGTGACTCTCTAATTAATCTCCACTCCCCACTATATACTTCCACTACAGCCAATCTTTTTTATGGACATCGTAGAGATCCCATTTCATATAAGGAAAACTTACTTTTATCCTTGGTATGAACAAAATTAACTATAACGGATTGCAGTGCGACTGTCTAAGTTTATGAACTTTTAGGTAATTAAGTTTTTTTTAATTCACCTCCTAGTGCAAACTATCCCTAGAAATATTATAGGGGTGCATTAAGTCTTTAGGATGCTTGTTTAATAACATAGGTCTATGTTTCGATTTTTCTACTTGAGTAGGTTGCAATGATTTTTAGTAAAAGAAATTACATTGGCCATGGCCATCTTTCACCTATTGCTTTGGTCCCGAGGTACCTAGGATTGCTAGCATCAACATAATCATGCAAGAATATAAAATTATCTTAATACACTATATTAATAAAGGGGAGTTTTTTTTTCGTCACTGAAATCTTAAATGAGCACTACTATATGTAAAAGAAATGGTATAACCAACTACTTGATTTATGTTGAAGCACATGTAGAAAATTTTTTATATAGTTCCTATGAACTCTCTAAATGTGTAATTATGAGGCTCTTAGTTTTCTTGAAGGCATATATAAATGAAAAATGTATCTCTATATCTATTCCATTAAGTATCACAAGTGTTCATAGTGAATATGGATATGCAACATTGATTTCCATAACTTAAATTTGTTGATTAAATTAGGAGGCCGATTAAAGTGGCCATGATCAATTTGGCTTAATTTTGTATCTTCTATGGTGTTATCCATATGGTTTATATGACTAAATGATGGTGATATCATGTCTTTTGTTTATACCTTTGCGATTAGTTTTTACAATGAAAATCATATCAATATGAGTTCCTTAGTGGCTTGTAAGAGCAAGTCTAGTTGGAAACCAAAAATTAACTAGGTTCTCTTTCTTTCCCTCAAACTTGGAAATGGATTATGTTTGAATTTTAAACATATAAGTTATCATGAATTTCATTGCTTATGATTTCATTTTCAGAATAGATTATATATTTTTTTGACTTGTAAACTAAGATTTTGTTTCAATTTTGAATATATAAACTCTCATGGATTTTATTGCATATGATCTCATTTTTTGAATAAAGTGTATATTATTTTGACTTGTAAACTAAATAGTATAATTTCAATAATTGGAATTATCTTTGGATGGATTATATTTTTCTCTTTTAAAAGAAAAAAAAAATGATTATATTATTACTTTTTATCACACAATTTTTATCATCTATATAATATTTGAATAATGATGTACTATGTACTTACATGACTTGAAATTGAATGATGATTATATGTATATCTTTTCATATGATTATATTAACCAAACTTTTTTCTTGCAAACCATAAGGATCAATCCTAGAATAGTACTTTGTCCATCTACCCATATGCTTATCTCTTTGTTTCTTAGTATTTGTGTGCTTTATTATAAGTTGTAGGTATAGTCTCATGCAATATAGTATGCCACCATTCTCTATGACACCATTCCCTCACTCTTACTCTAGTTGATAAATAAGGATTATAGTATTATGATTTTTTTTTACCATGAGATTATGATGGTTTATTCAACTTTTATATTTTTGTATTTTATATAAACTAATATGTAATGCATAGATGATTTGTGTGTTTTTTTTTTTCATTCTCTTTATCATGATATGAAATTTTTTGTCTCTTATTATCTTCATTATACATTTAAAGTTATTTATCTTTATAATTTATTTTTTTATTCTTCTGAACATTACTTCATATATTACATAATAAATCAAGAAATAAATAAACAAATGCATCAATATTCTTATAACCCAGAGTCAAAGAGAAATGAATGAAGGCCTCCTCGTCAACGTGACCAAAATGAGAAATAATATAAGCCTTGGCTCCAACCAAAATATTGTAAAATCTTTACCATTATATGATTTATATTTTTTTCTATAAATTATACTTTTACATTTTTTTTTTCAATGTTTAAAAAAAAAACCTTTTTACAACTTATTTTTATTGCAATTAGTCTATGTTCTTAAAACTAGTTTTACAAGTGAAGTGGTACTACATTACTTATCAAAATTATACTAAAACCAAGAAATAATAATAAATTTTTGTTATAATATCAATCCATTATTATTTATTGTATAAAATAAAATCAAAAAAATTGAAAAGAGATGTGTTAAATAAAAAATATGTTTATATAAGTGTGAGCTTAACATTAACTTATGAAATTTAGAATGTTGCATGTTAAATTGTTTATGAAAAATATAATAATTATATAAAAGATAGATAAAATCAATGAATGTTTTTACTGTAGAGTTTATGTGCTTAAATTGAAATATAAGCTCAAGCAATCATCCACTTATCATATTGTTATTAACTTTGTCACTCTTTGACATGATTGGATATTGATTCAATAAATTTCCATATGAATAACGATCATACAATTATTTTCTCATATTTTAAACTAGGATGATATTTGACTCTAGTGTCATTGATTTGGTTTTATAAAATATTCATTTAACATTACTTATGTTCTATTTTTCGTATTACTGTGTCTGGATTTTGTAATT
>ML790372.1:197222-207321 GCA_009831015.1 Picea engelmannii | reverse complement strand
CGAGCAGTCCATACCTCTAGTACTCCACATAAAATTAAAGCCTGATCTCATGTCAAACAATTATTCAGAAACTGAGATGGCAATTATTCAGAAACTGAGATGGCAGATGATAAGGGTATTGTAACTAAGTTACCATGACGTGACCCGTCAGTTCCTGCTTGAGTTTGAGCTATTGCTAACCTCATGGGCATCGGCATTAAAACCTCCAGTAGCAGCCAAAACAGGTGGAGCGCTCATTTCGGGAACATTGAACGAGTTGAGATCCGGGGGAGTATTCGATCTCATTCTCCCCACATTGATTGTAGGCATCCATGGGCTGATAGAGAAGTAGAGGAGACACAACCAGCAAAAGTAGGAGGAGAAGTAGAGGAGACACAACCATAATACTACTCGGCTTCTTTGCCCATGACCTCTTATCATCCCTTGTAATGTTTGCTTCAGTAGCCATTCAGATTCACGGTTCAATTATTCCCAGAACCACCAAACAAGTTTGGTTTCTATCAACAGGCAATTTCGATTCAAACCAATTAGCAATATAGTTGTAATCGCAGCCTTCTTGCTGAGAGAACATCAACAGTGTGAAGTTACTATGATAAGAGAAGATAAGAATACAAATGGAAAGAGGAATCTAGAAGCTCAGATCACAGGGAAGAAGGCTAGAAATCTCAGTAAGAAGAAAGAAAAGTTAGAAAAATTGCAGGAATATCCATAGAGGACTTTGTAGAAGGAAGGCTTGCAGAACTTGAACCTCGCCAAAATAGCAGAACAACGCAAAAGAGAATTTCGACTTGGTGAAGCTATATGACTGTTGGAGGCATCCCGACCATTAGAACGATGCTCTAGAATGGATAGAAATGTAGTTATTGCCAGAAATATCACCATTGGACCGTTGAGACCGTGCCATAACAGATGGAATCATATTGATTGAGGCTTTTTGATCCATTGGAGGAACCCGTTATGACATTGTTTATTTAATCCGTCGAATGCCTCACTAGGGGCACTTTTGCAAATTGTGGTTATTTGAGCTAACAGAGAAATGATTTCTATCGCACTGTGATTTTGATACCTTGCCACCTGTTTTGCTTACCTTGAATGTCTGTGCACCTACCAGAGTGATTTGATCACAACCGTGCATGTCAGGGGACCTTAATGCAGTAGAGAAATCCATAGAAGAGATCTTGATCAACCTTATGGCTGAGAAGGTCATGTGTGCAAGAGTTCAGGCCTCATCAACGTGAGGATTTCAAGAATCCCCCTCGACTGGACGTCGATATGGGCCATCCTAAACTATGACAGAGAAGAGAAGAAAGCACCGTGACGACCTGGTGAACGTGAAGCTGATCCCTTCCATCTTTCCCAACTACATCCCACCTTTGGCTGGCACGATTAGTCATGACAACATCCCATGTGACTTCGAGTACACGCTCATCACTACATACCTCCCGAAGGGGATACGCGTAGTTGGAATGCAGCTAGGACTGATCCCTGATCTTAAGATCAACGACTTTAACCTAGGAGACAGGAAGAATTATGCGTTTCTCACACTGCATAGGTACTTGACAATGACGACTGGGATGAAGCCAAAGATAGTCTTCCAGTAATTGATCAAGGAGATCACGAGGTCCACCATCCTCAACATCATGAAGATACCCCACTTCGATAAACATCAAGAGGTTAACGCATGCGTTGAAATCCTTATGTTGTGCTACCATGGAGGTTATCTCTGGTTAGACATGCGCGTGACTGTGGATTTGGCACTAATCCACATGATCATTGGATTCAATGTGTAGGGACCAGACCCTCAATAGTTCTATCCAGGGAAGGCTGCAGATTGCTCCCTGGCATAGTGTATAAAGGAAACCTACAGCGATGTGGAGAAGCGGAAGCGAGGCTACAAGGTAGCATCCATCCAAGATGGCGTAGTGTGCCTAGCTTGTCAATTGATCTCTAGCAAGCTCATCAGGAAGAAACAACCAACACAAGTTATGGGGTTTGCAGTCGATCTCGCAGGGAAGTGCATTGAAGGGATGAAAATTAACTGGGTGAGCTACCTCTTCAACGAGTTGGAGAAGGACGGTCACGAAGTGCAGGACTAAACCTATGAATTCCACTTTAGTTGGTTACTCATTATTATAACATTTGTCACTTGGGAGATTTCGAAGGGAGCGACATTCCCAGAAGTCGATCCATTAGAACCACTAGCCATGAGGTTCACTACCTTGTGGTATACAAGCGATATTGGAATCCCTTTGGTCACTCGGACGAGGTGGGATGGACTGAGAAGCGCTAAGAAAAATAAAAATAAGGAAGAAGTTCAAGAGATAAAGAATGCATAAGAGGAAACTATGTATGAATCACCTGGAGGAGGAGGAGGTTATGAAGTAAAACAAGAAGAGGGAGGGGAATAAGACAAGCAAGAAGAGGGAAAAGTGACACCGCCAAAAGATCCCCTTACAGAGGCCAAGACATCAAAGAAAAGGAAGGTTTCTTCGAAGAAGCCCTCAACATGAAATAATTCACGAGCCAATAAGCCTTAGTCATATAATGTACTCACAGTGGATGATATTGACCTCATCATCGCAGTTGTAGAAGATTCTTTAGAGGATATATTATAGCAAAACGAAGAAAAGTAGGAGACAATGTATGACATAATCAAGGTAGAGATGAGGGGGGTATAACAAGCTCTCTATTTGTTCCATGCAGTGTCTACTACGTTGTCATCATCAGAAGTTGTAGAGTAGGGGGATGATCCCACCCAACTGTGAAGGATAGCAGATTCTACAGAAGCTCTCCTTCGTCGAGTACATGAAGAAAAAGAGAAGGCCACAGAGGCCTTGAAGCAAGAAAAGGAGGAATCCCTAAAGCAACGTCGGGTTGCGAAGCAAGAGAAATATGACCTTAGAGAAAGTTTGAAGAAGACAGAGAGAATATCCAGAGAGAAAAACACTAGCTTCTCGTGAAGCAGATGGGGGTTAGAGAGGAAGTAACTAGAGAACTTCACTTTGTTCCAGGATTGGCTCAAATGGAAGAAGAGACAACTGCGAGCCAAGTGGGGAAGCTCGTTGAGGCCATTCAACAACTTCAAGAAAGAGTAGCCGAGTTAGAATTGCAAGTAGTGTCGAGCACTCCGCGAGAAATGCGAGATCAAAGGGAAGAAACTGCCAAGAGTGCAGTCGAAAGAATCAAGGCGTTGGCTTTAGAATGTAAGCAATTAATTAACCGCAGTGAAAAGATCTATGAGTTCCTTGCAGAAGACCCAGAACTGAGGAAATTAGAGGTACAACTCCAGGAAGCAAAGAAACATGCATCGACAGTGCAAGCGCAACTAAAGTAGCTTACGGTCATTGAGAATATTAAGAGATCACAGGAGCAGTGCATAGTTCAGCAGAAGGTCACTGCTATCTAGAGTAGAGTGATAGAGGTGACACAACAAATGCAGCCGGTGCAGGATGAAGCCTGCACCCTCCGTGAAGAAATTGAGGGACAAGGATCACAGCTGGAATAGGTGGTTGCAGTAGTGGAACAATTCTTTGACGGGCCTGTCACTGAGCAAGTCATTCAGGAGTTCACCGAGCAGGAGGCTTTGGCGAAGAAGGAAGTCGAGGAAGCTCAAGCTAAGCTTGAGGCCTTCAAAGTAGTGTTTCCCAGATCAGAGTGACTCAGGACACGTCATAGGTGAGTTTTGGGGGCCTTTTGGCCCTCGACTAAGTTTTGGGAGAACATTGACCGTGTTTGACCATTTTTGGGACTTCGACAGGCTGGTCAAAGACAGAGTGCCCAAGCGAAGTGAAGATCATTGGATCTCACCCTTTTTGCGGTCTTTTTGGGTTTTAGGGTTTATGTAACGGGTATGGGATGTCTTCCCATGGGTTTACCCATGTTTAGGCCCTTTTTATAATGTATAAATAAGTATCTAGGCAATGTAAGAAATAGTCGATGGCTTAGTGCTAATGTTAGCTATGTGCAAGAAGATGTGTTAAGGCTTGCAGAGCTAAGTGCAAATGTTTTGTAAGTGCTTTGTGCACAGACTGTGTAAGGATTTCTGCTTTGATATAACTCAGGGAAGGAGGATCTGGGGAGGTGCATGCAAGTCTCATGTCCTATGTGGAGTTGGGTTTGTAGCTTTGTGCTTGTAAGGAGATTGAAGAGACTAATAAAGAGGATAAGAAGAGTTGGTGGACATAGCCCCACACTGGGGTGAACCATGTATATCCTTTGTCGATGTGTTTTGTGCTATGTTGTTTATGTTGTTTATGTATTTAATAGCTCAATCCATTGATGCTCAATGATTTATATATGAATGAATCCTAGATATACTATGATGCTATGTGCTAATGATTAGATGTACTTAGATCTTGAGTAATAATGCGGTGTTCTGTAATCAGGGTTTGACCTGCGATGTGAATAAGGGTTAAAGACTAATGAATGTTAATTTCTAAGTTCTCTGTTAAGTATTGTGATCAAAGATATGTGTCCCATATAGGCTGTAGACACGTGAGTCCTGCAACCCCTCCACCTCTACCTCGGCTGAGACTTCATCTGCTTTGTAGGTGTTGCCGAAAGGGCCAATAGTTAGGGTTTTGTTGGTGCGGTTTTGAAGTGTTGAACCCTGGGTCTACCCCTTTTCCAACGGGAACTCTAATTTATCTGTTGTTATCTTCCTTAATCTATCTCTACTAATGTTGTCGATGGTTGTGATTTCATCGATTGTGACTTTGTGTTCTTGGTTATACTCTCAGTGTATTCTTCTTCTCTCATTTTGACTGGTGGTATCCTACTTGCCTCCAAAATTTGGTGTAGTGTCGTTATTTTTTACTGCATAGTTGTATGCATCTACTATTGTTTTTGCGTGGCTCGCAAAAATGCTTCTTTCATTACTTCCTTCACTTTATATCTGATTTTCTCTAAGTCCTTAGTTAAATAATCGATCACTACTTTCTTGAAGGCTTTCCTCTTCTTATGCTTGTGCATTGATTTCTCCTTCATATGTTCCTTCCTCTTTTCTCCAACGGGAGGTGGGATTTCTTGAATGTCACCTTCACCATTTCTTTGTTCTTATTCTTCTTCTTCTTGATCCTTTTCTAGTTGTGTCTCATGTTGCATTGTTTTTATCACTGGGGTTCTCCACTCTTCATACCATTCATTTACTATTTGGTTCATTTGTTTCTCTATCACCCTGTAATGCGTTCACAACCATTGTTGGCCTAGATCCTTTTTTTTATGAATATACATATGGTGTTCCCCTACCTTAAATCACACAATGAAATTATAAGCTTCAACTATCTGTGGTTGAATTCACTGCGTGTCTTAAATGAATTGTTGAATAGTATCCTTATAAATGTAGAAAGTCATATTATTGTCCAACTGTCTATTATTATGTGTGATATGCCACAATGACAGATATCTTGCTGCCAACAATGGTTTATGCATTTTTTCCAGGAATTTCGTCTCTTTTGGATCCCTCCAAGTAGTCAATTCTATCAAAATTAATAACCATGCATAATGGAACTAATGTTCCTTTCTCATGTTCCTCCTTGTAGTCCATTAAAAATTGATTCATGAGAAATGTTGACCAGTTCATCATCACTCCTTCTACAAATTTATCCGTTTCTTCTATGACTCCCACTGGCACCTGGTCCTTGCAACATTTTCTTAGTAGCTTATATTCCAACACCTGTGTCACAAATATTATGGTATCCTCATTGATACTTGCAACGTCTAGTCCGCGCACTCCGCTGAATGTGCCATATTTTTCCTTCATTCTTTCTGCTAAGGATTTTTCCTGCATCTTCTCTGTGAACAATGGTAGAGGGTATTCCCCTATATATGAAAATCATGTAATCTATGAAATCAAGTATGTGTCGATCAAAATTTCTCTGTCCAACCATAAAAACCCTTCATGGATTCAACTTAGCAATAATTTGACGCAAATGTTTATCTCTATTCTCTTGCCAAAATGGGGTATCTCCATCATATTTAGTATTCATTTTTTATGCAATCCTGTTGCCCATTCCTGCACCTAAATTGTGATTATAGGTTATCTTGGGTTCATTCCCACGTGAAAATAATTATGTGGTGCTAAATCTGGAAACTTCTTTAAATCTTCCAAGTCGTGATCTGAATACCTCAGGTTCCCTATTGCACCTAACATATTTACCTTGACAGTGACCCCGGGTGGAATCACTGGTATAACCATGTCATTCTTCACCTCCTTCTATAGTCTGACTTTTTTTGTTGTTGGCTTAATTAGTGGAATATACACTATGGGAAAGTTGATTGGATTGAATTCCGCAGGGGTTTCTTTTTGTACTGGTGCTATTATCTACTTACTACACCACTTCTTCATTCCTCACATGGACGGTCCTTCCTTTGGTGGTGCCATATCTCTCTATACCTTGATTCATCCCGCAACACACTTGGATCTATATTTCACAAGATTTGAATCTCCTATGGCTCTTTGTTATGTCGAATGTGCATGCAACAATAACCTCTTCTCGTCGCCCTTGCTATACTTTTATAGATTGCTACCAACTGTTATCTTCCTCTTCACACCCAAACCTGTAGTCCCATATGATTGTACTCACATTCAATTCCTTCCATATTATGCATTAAATTTAGATTATTTGGTGGATCATAGTTTATATTTTCCATCCTGTCAAGATATTCATCGCTAGTTTTCATTTATGACTAATGTTGGCCCCTTCATTTTTGGATTTAAAGTTGTGTAAGAAGGACTACAGTCCCAATTTTGGTTTAGCATGAGTTGCGCAACCTACAATAGAATATGGACATTAGTTAGAGTTAAAGTAGCAGAAATTAGTTGCAGAAAAGGACAACGCAATGCCAGCAAGGAAAAAATAGTTGCAATAGAACAAGAAATCATGCAAACCCAAAGCCAGAAGATCCTACACAGGTTATTTATAAGAGATGTATATGATTGTAAAAGGGTTGTTCTTGTTCTTGTTGTTGGCTATTGTTGATAGGTTGGGTTTTGTTGTTGTTAGTCGGATGTTGTTGGGTTTTAGTTGAGAAAAGGTTTTTTAAATGTAATCTGTATACAATTTTGGGTAGATAGAGCTCTGTGACCTGAGTCTGGAGATAAAAGTATGTAACAAAGTCTTACTTTGTATCTCAAAGGTTGTATCTGATAAGTTATGATGATAATATATAAAGAAGGATCCAAAAATTTGAAATATGATGCATCATTATCTGTTTATGCTTATGAATTATATCTTTATAGCAATCCTTTGTGTTTGATAAGCTCTATTTGATGTTTCTATGTATGAATGCTTTACACAACTTAATTATATTTAGTTCCTATGTGTATGAGCTCCGATTTTGTATGTAGTTAGCCTGTCTTGCACAAGATGATGGCGAATCTTGAAGGTTCTGGGAACCCACCCAAGTATTCTCCTTTCCCTTCCCTATCCTTCTGTCTTGGTTATGCTTCGGGTGAGACTTATTCTCTTTGGGGAAGATGAAAATTCCAGCACTCTAGACTACATGATACCTTTTGTTGGTAACCTGAGAAGGACCTTGGTCTGATCAATTATGCGCCAACAAAATGGTTTCGTTGTCGGGACCTGCGTTAAAAGGGAATATGTAGGGAGAATGCTTCCATGGATTCATAGATATAATATTCACCAATGGTGGGAGAGAAATTGTGATGCCTTCGTATGGAAATAAGCGGAGCTGAGAAGAAAATATGTGAAAGATACACGAGAGGTAGTCTTTTAGTCAAAAAGATCGAGCGACAGGTACGAGATATTATGGGTTAAGTTCCCATAATAACTTTTCCACTGGATATATAGGCTCCAAGAAGCTCTAGAATTCCAAGAACGAGTCAAGAGGACTTGTACTTGGGATACAAAAAGAATTGCAACAATTCATCAGTTGGATCGTCCAGTCACACGAGCGATTTATTTTTGGGTCAATACCACATTATAAGGATACATCATTGATTTTGCAGCTGAGAATCACCAATATTTTTCACGAGAAAAAACATATTTCAGGAAATACGCAAGGGGAAGATTATTGAGAGAAATCCCCCTATGGATAAGGTTTTCTTGATGGAAGAGGGAATGCTAACTATGTACCCGATCGAGATGGTAGATTAAATACCCTCGCTTGGGCTAGGGTGATTTTTGGGTGGATTCATGGGCTGAGAGAGGGGAGAGGGTTCTTTGAAAAACAAGGGAAAAAAAATGGGCTCAAGAGATGAGCGAGCCTTGAAAAGAGCCACCATATTTGAGAAGTGGTGGCACGGTAAGATAAAGAAAGAATAAAAAATCGAAGAATTTGCAGAAAGAAGTTGGACAAACAAAAGTAGAGGAAGGACAGATGGAAGAGTTGTGGAAGATGAGAATATAGGAAAGACTGGCTAGTCAAAGATTAAGTGAGAGAGAAGGCAGAGAGAAATAAGTCCACAGGAGGGTGGACAATAAGGATAAGGTGTAGAAGCAAGGGAGAAGGAATCCAACATGGATATTGAAGAGGAAAGAAAAGATTCATCCCTAATGCTAGGAAAGATTGAGAATCTAGCTGAAGAGACCACTCCAAAGGAAGAGAATGAGACCCCAAATATCAAAGAAACTCACTCTGAAGCCAGTGGTGCCCGCCCAGAATCACCCATACCCCAAGTGTCTTCTATACAAGTGGTAAATTTTGTTAGCACTCTGTAATTTGCCTAAGGCTGTGAGGCAGTCACAGAGGAAACATCAAAACCACTTCGAGTCTTGGATCTAGCCCTCCAAGACTCAGAGAGGGATCTCTCTGTATGATATAGCTTTGTTTGAAGAGAATATTAGGCTAGTTAATGGGTTTAGAATTTGGATTTTAAAATTGGTAAGAGCAGAGAAAAGGAACCATGGGAAATGGAGTCACAAACTGAGATTTAATAAAAAACAAATCCTACAGACAGCTTTACAGGGCAAGGTAGGCAAATTACTGGATCTGGTAAAATTAAATGAGATGAAAGAGGAGGAAAAAGAAATGATCAATTTAGCAACAGAGCAATGAAGAATTCTGCCACTGAATATCAGAAGAAAACATTAATATTATCCACAGCCAGAAACAGAGTGTATCTTACAACAAATTCTACTCATAATCTTCTGTCGAATAATAAGGAAAGAAAACATATGGAGACAGAGAAAACAATTTACTGGAGGAGCACTTCACCAATATACTTGACACAAGAATCCTGTAATTGTTGCGACTGTATTATCTGAATTGATGAAAAAACTACAGTTGGCTCTGTGAGCTGCTTTATAAAAAATTCATCATGGTTCACTGACTGATCAACCCTTTTACATTAAAAATCATCTCTATAAATAGAAGAGGTCTCCTCATCAAGTTGCGAGAGTCGGTTGAACTGAAAACAAGCATAATGATCACAGGAAAAACATTAAACAGAGAAAAACACCACCAATATCACCACACAAGAATCTTGTAAAAGAAAACATGTTCATTGCTCATTGTTCATCTCAAAATTACAGAGAATAAAAAGGTCTTCTGGTCATGCATAACCCACAGTCCAGTCCAGGAACCTCACAGGTCGAACCATTTTACATTAAAATCATCTCTATAAATAAGATAGATCCTCCCAACAAGTTTCGGAAGTTGTTTTAACTGCCTTGGCCAAAAATAGCCACCACTCCCACAAAATTTGAAACAGTCTGCCATGAAAGACAGACCGGTTTTCTGTGGAAAAGGGGTCCGAACAGAAGTGTTTTTCTCTTGAATGATGACACTTGGGCGAAAACTGAAAGAGGTTATTGTATATGGGCATGTGATGGACAAAAATGTCCTTCGGTTTCGCTAAATTTGTCCCCATATGGCCATAACAGCTCCTGCAAGATCGGGACTGAAACCGAAAATTGAAAATCTAGAAAAATAGGCCTCGAAGATGTCTTCTATTATCCTTACTCGTAACTCCGCTGAAAAAAATGAGAGAGGTTTTTTTTCTTCAGCCCATTCTGAGAAAAAACCTCTCTCGGATTTTTAAAATCCGTCTCTGTTTTCCCAAAAATCGATCTGAAAGAGGACGTGGTAAAACAGGCAAAAATGGCAAGACAAAGGTAAAAGTGGTTTTTTCATGAAA
>ML790372.1:164196-197198 GCA_009831015.1 Picea engelmannii | reverse complement strand
CCCCCCCCACTCGTTAAATTCCGGACGGTGAGGGGGGGTCCGGAATTTTTATGGACCATTTATTAGTTTTGATGTGATGTTTGATTAAATGGAATAGAATTGGGTTTAATGGGGATTCCAGACCCCCCCCTCTCATTAAAGCTCGGAAGGTGAGGGGGGGTCCGGAAAATGTATGGTTCGTTGATTTAAATGTACGATATGGATGGAGGGGCGTTGAGGTTTGAGGGATCGGGAGTTTTGGTGGGAGTGGAGGGTGACGTAGGGGTGAGGTGTGAGGGGGGTGAGTGGAGTGTGACGTGAGGGGGTAGGTGTGAGGTATGACTTAGGATTATTTAAAATATGTTTTTTTTTTAAATATTTTTTATGTTGTGTTCACGTTTTAATGTCTAGTTTTTGTTTTAATTTTGTTATATGTTTTTATGTTTTGTGTATATTTTATTTTTTTTAATATAATATTTTGTTTTATATTTGTTTTATTATGTTTTGTATTATTTTATTTTATTTTTATTTGTTTTGTATTGTTTTTAATATTTTAATTTAATTTTTATGTTTTATTTTAATATATGTTTTTTATGGTTTTATTAATTTTCTTTTTATTTAATTTTTAACTAATCCTAATTACTAACCTAGTTACTAACTTAATTAATAATTAATTAATTATTTAACTAGTTGTTTATTAATTAATTTAACCTATACTAACTATACTAACATTATCAGTTAATCTAACTACCTTTATTGTTATTTTGTTATTCCTAAGTCTTGTTTATTCATGGATGGGTGGCGGGAAAAGTAGTCAATGGGGCCACAGGACAAGGGAGTGAGGGCACAAAGTGTATGAAGGATACATCAGCGTGATGGGGGATCGAGTGAAAAGAATGGAGGGAGGAAACGGGATCAACCGAGCCATACTTCGTCATCACGGGAGAAACGCCAAATCAACAGTCGAAGAATCGATTTGCCTATCATTATAGGACCCCAACATAGGCTCCACCTGGGGATGGCAGCTTCTTTCAGGAGGTGTCAAGAACCACAGACTTTTGAACATGCAGACCAGAGATTTATCCATTGGGCTGATCCCAAAGTCTTATTCTGCAACCTATACGGGTTTTGATCTTGCAACTGAAAACAAATCAAATGAGCACTGCTGAAAAAAGAGATGCTCAGAATGTTGAGCTTATTCACATTCTCCTACCTACCCTATGCTACTGCTCATTTTGTTAATTCAAATAATACAAAAATGCCAATGAAGCCAATCAAGTAGCTTCTGAGACCAGTTGATTGTTTGACTGCTCGTTAGCACAGTGAAAGGCGCAGCTTGACCTTTTGCCCATCGACTCAAAACTGCAAAGTGAAAAGGCCACTGCTGAAAAAGTGATTGATATTTACTGTAGAGACCTCGACAAACTTGAAAAACAAAAGTACTGCCCGAGAAAAATTGAGGCTCTACAGTGAGGAAATTATCCATATAGATAGCTACAGGATCAAGGTAGAAATGACATGTTCCTTGATTCTTGGATGGCAGCTCTGGCACTGTATCTACGTTATTTTCATCCTTATGCATTTCCTGACATGGCTGCAACTTTCTTGATGATTTTTGAACTGATGCTTCTGCTGAACACACCCCTATAACTGACTGCTTGATCATGTCAATATCATAACATCTTTTTATCTCATGACTGGCGAATGAAGAATGATTTTGGCCACACAGGCCATCCAACCGATCAACTATTGGATCCTGAAAGGACTTACATGATTGTTGCATTGATTCAAATGATATTTCCTGACCTTTGATGTATTTATCCTTCAACACTTGTCCAAGAGTCTTCTTCAAAATTTGAAATGAATTAAAGCACAATGGTACAGAATTATTTTGGATTAACTCAGAATTTTCCTCAGGCTTTAAGATTTCATCAAGAATTTGAAAATCAATGTAGGTCATGGGCTGCGATTTTGGGTTTAGAACCGCCTCCATATCCTTAATGGTATCATCGATTGATTGGTCAGAGGAATTTTTGTCTTCACTATTTACAACTCGCCTAGAGTTTCTTTTCAGAAATTGAAAAGATGAGAAACATATGGGCAAAGTGCTTTCACTTACTCTGAGATTTTCTGTCTCTTCCGCATCGCTGTCATGACTGTTGTGCAATGGCTAATTGTCGCATCTGAATGGTAAATGATCTTCTTCCTGCCAATGACATGCTGTCGGTTTCTCTAAACAGTCAACCTCTATTTCAGCTTCATGATCATCATCATACTGAACCCACTTGGGTGGACAATCCAAGTAAGGAATGTCGTCAAACATGCACATCATATCAGCTGGTTGCTCCTCTACAAGTTGAGATGGAGCTTCATCTTTGACTGTGTTGTGAATTGAATACATGAATGAATCATTATTCAAACCATGGTACCAAGGGTGTGCAGCAAAATGTTTGGGAACTGTGACACTTTCTTTCTCTGAAATCTAGGGACCATGATGTCTTTGGACAACAAGCTCCTCTTTTATGTTAATCTTCTGCATCATCTTTTCCATGGCACTGGCCAAAATCTCCAATTTAGCTTCTGATGACTTCAACTGCTCCATTTATTTATTCTTTAACTTTGACCTCTTGATCAACAAGTTGGTATCCACATCAACTGCAATGTTCTGCATTTCTTCAAGACTTTTCGTGTTCCTTTCTCTTAATTGGAACGCCATTTCAGGATCAAAAGCTTCTGGGAAATGCAATTTAGCCAAACCAGGAGGTGGCCTTACATCCACAGGTATTAAATAATACACATCATTGAATCTGGTTGAGAACTGTTGTACTATCTCCCCTGGCTTTCTTTTCAAGTGGTCATACTCTTCTAGGAGGAGGAAAACATTTCTCATTACCACCCATCTATCCAAGAAAACTTGCATGAACTGCTGAAAATTTCCGATGCTTGCGATTGGAAGGTTCTTAAACCAATCTTTAACTTTACCTCCCAGAGACAGGGCAAACATTCTGATGCAGACATCATCTTCTTCTACCTCAAAAAGGTCAAGAAAATCCTCAAGACTTTGGATATGCTTTTCAGCAGTAATATTGGCATTCTCTCCATCAAACCTGGGAAGATTATTAATGTAATTGACAGGGAGATCATGGAGAATAGGAGGCAAATCTAGAGGCTTGTATCTGTCTGGGACGTTTGCAAGCACAGGAGATGAAGAAAGAGGCTTACAACCATCCAAAGGTTTAGCAAGAGTAGGAGACAAAGCAGGAGGCTTATGTCTCACTAGGGTTTCTACAGGTGCATCTGGGATGTGCACAGGTGTATGAGCATGTACATAATCTACAGTTTGGGGTTTAATCTTTGGGGGCTCTTTAGGTTGAAAATGATCATCCCGAATCTCAACAATATACTATAGACCGGGATCATGATTAGAGAGAAAGAAATTGCAGATGAAAGTAAAGATGTCTTGAACACAATTTGAGCTTGAGTACCTGGTCTTTCTAGGCTGCTTGGCCATGCTTTAGGTTCTTCCTCCAGTGGAGTCTTTGAGTTGACACTGTCTAGAGATGATTGGAGTCACCAGGTGAATTATCTCAGCCTTTCTGGTGTCTGGTCACTGTCCACCATCAGTGATCAGATCTGGAGCTTTGAAGTGTACTACTGGGGAATGTCCTCAGTGGAGTCGCCATTATGTTAGCACTCTGTAATTTGCCTAAGGCTGTGAGGCAGTCACAGAGGAAACATCAAAACCACTTCGATTCTTGGATCTAGCCCTACAAGACTCAGAGAGGGATCTCTCTGTATGATATAGCTTTGTTTGAAGAGAATATTAGGCTAGTTAATGGGTTCAGAATTTAGATTTTAAACTTGGTAAGAGCAGAGAAAAGGAACCATGGGCAATGGAGTCACAAACTGAGATTTAATCAAAAACAAATCCTACAGACAGCTTTACAATGCAAGTTAGGCAAATTACTGGATCTGGTAAAATTAAATGAGATGAAAGAGGAGGAAAAAGAAATGATCAATTTAGCAACAGAGCAATGAAGAATTCTGCCACTGAATTTCAGAAGAAAACATTAATATTATCCACAGCCAGAAACAGAGTGTATCTTACAACAAATTCTTCTCATAATCTTCTGTCGAATAATAAGGAAAGAAAACATATGGAGACAGAGAAAACAATTTACTGGAGGAGAACTTCACCAATATACTTGACACAAGAATCTTGTAATTGTTGCGACTGTATTATCTGAATTGATGAAAAAACTACAGTTGGCTCTGTGAGCTGCTTTATAAAAAAATCATCATGGTTCCCTGACTGATCAACCCTTTTACATTAAAAATCATCTCTATAAATAGGAGAGGTCTCATCATCAAGTTGCGAGAGTCGGTTTAACCGCCTCGGCCAAAAATAGCCACCACTCCCACAAAATTTGGAACAGTCTGCCATGAAAGACGGACCGGTTTTCTATGGAAAAAGGGTCCGAACAGAAGTGTTTTTCTCTTGAATGATGACACCTGGGTGAAAACTGAAAGAGGTTATTGTAGATGGGCATCTTCTGGACAAACACATCCTTCGGTTTCGCCAAATTCGTCCCCATATGGCCATAACAGCTCCTGCAAGATCGGGACTGAAACCGAAAATTGAAAATATGGAAAAATAGGCCTCGAATATGTCTTCTATTCTCCTTACTTGTAACTATGATGAAACAAATGAGAGAGGTTTTTGTTCCTCAGCCCATTCTGATAAAAAACCTCTCTCGGATTTTTAAAATCCGTCTCCATTTTCCTAAAAATCGATCTGAAAGAGGACGTGGTAAAACAGACAAAAATGGAAAGACAAAGGTAAAAGTGGTTTTTTCATGAAACACAAAATTCCGGACCCCCCCCCTCTCGTTAAATTCCGGACGGTGAGGGGGGGTCCAGAATTTATATGGACCGTTTATTAGTTTTGATGTGACGTTTGATTAAATGGAATAGCATTGGGTTTAATGGGGATTCCAGACCCCCCCCCCTCTCGTTAAAGCTCGGAAGGTGAGGGGGGGTCCGGAAAATGTATGGTTCGTTGATTTAAATGTACGATATGGATGGAGGGGCGTTGAGGTTTAAGGGAGCGGGATTTTTGGTGGGAGTGGAGGGTGACGTAGGGGTGAGGTGTGAGGGGGGTGAGTGGAGTGTGACATGAGGGGGTTCGACTGGGCTGTAAGGAGAGAGTCTGACCTATGTGAGAGGTCTCTACCTGTTGTTTTATTTTTCATTTGCTGGACTGTGGGTTATGTACTACCAGAGAACCTTTTTCTTCTCTGTAACTTTTAGATGATCAATTCAGAGATGTGCAAACTCTTCACAGGATTCCTGTGTAGAAATGTTGGTGGTGTTCTTCTTTGTTAATGTTTTCCCTGTCTTCTTTACAATTTGTTTTCATTTCTTATTACCAGAAGGAAAGTAATAGGGGCAGAATGTATTATCAGATACTCTGCCTCTCAACTTGTGTTGATCTTTACGTTTATCTTCTAAAGGCTAGTTTAGGAATTCTTAGCTTCTCCTGTGCCTGGTTTTTTTTTTTCTCACCTATTTCTTCCTCTAATCCACGCCATTAAAACTTAAATAGATCCATTGTTTCTGCTACATTTCCCTGTGTAACAGTCTTGTCCATATCTGAGATGTGAATCACTTTTAATCGCAGACCCCATTTGCCCAATGGCCCTCCTTGTTGTCCCAAAGTAACCATCTCAAAATCAAAAAATCTATATTTTCATTGCTTTTATAACTAGCCTAATACCCATCAGTAACAAACAAGCTAAATCTTATAGAGAGATCCCTCTCTGAGTCTTGGAGGGCTAGATCCAAGACTCAAAGCAGTTCTAGGTTACCTATGTGATTTCCTCAGCAACCTTAGGCAAATTACAGAGTGCTAACATTTTTGGCGAATGTTAGCACTCTGTAAATTTCCAAGAGGTTGACAAAGAAGGAATCCACAAAGGTAACTTTATCCAACCACTTTAAAGCTGGGATCTAGCCCTTCCAGCTTCAGAGAGGGATCTCTCTATAAGATTTAGCTTTGTTTTTAATCTAGATATTAGGCTAGGTAAAAGGAACAGGTATGTTTTGTTTGTAAAAGGGTTTATGAATTGGTTGAGACAGTTCACACATCCATTGGGCTATGGGGTCTGTGTCTAATTAAATGTAAGAAACAACCATAAATGCCAAAGAAGACTTTCATAGGGTGAGATAATGCATTCAACTGGATCTTTTAATAATTCAAATGATGGACAGAAGAAAAGATGAGAAAGATCAGTCAACTAAGAAGCAGTTAAGAATTCCTTAATTGAAAACCTTAGAAGATAAACACTTAAATCTTTAAAGTCGGAAACAGAGTATCTAAAATAAATCCTACAACATACGTTACTTTTAAAGATTAGTTTCAGAAAACATTATGAGCACCAAGCAAGGAAAACATTCAACTAAGAGAAAAACGTCACCAGTGAATACACGCAAGAATCCTTTCAAAGAACTTCCTCTTTATTAATGGTCGATTTCTTCAAAAAAAATATTACAGTTTGATAGAAATAGGGTGTGCGAATCAACAACCCCCAATACTTCGAGAGTTGAAGTATTTATAATTCAAATTACAAACGTTCCTGTCATAACTAATCAGGACGTGCTCATTCTATTTTTAGACTAACTACTTTAACTAATCAAAAAATGTTTGATGACTCAGTACAACTTCATGCGGTATTTCTGGGGTAGGTCGTTGGCGAGGTGCCTTCGCATCCTCTTCTGACTGGACAGGTGACTAGATGGTGACAGCTCATCTACTAATCTAGTAGATCACACAGTTCTTCCCACCGGAGATGATTTGGCACTATGATTTTAAGTAGTCTCCAGTACACTTCATCCATGTCTGTATACTTAGCAAATGTAGGCTTGATGATGAATATGTGTTTAATCTCATGTTGGATACTAATATCCAACTGCAGGGCCTCCATGAATGCTTTACCTGTGATAATCCCTTGTACCCCTGCAAACTTGGAACTGTCCCTAGACACTTCAGTCAACCTCTTCTTGTAGTCAGGGAGTGTCATTAGTTTGTCATTAATGACCTTCAGACCAGGAAGGCCTTTCTTTTGGAGAACATCTATCTTATTGAAAAAATTCTCTACTCCTTGATCCATGACTTGAACGTTTTCCTCCAACTGAAGCATTAGACCTTTCTTGGTTAAAACCCTTTTAAACTCCAGTATGGTTTCTGTTATGTCCTCAATCTTTAGTTCTTCTAGTTCCTCTCTGGTCTTGGAGTTCAGGAACCTGATGATCTCATTTGCTTGTGCCAGCATGTCTCCCAGCTCCTCTCTGATTTTCTCAATCGCCTGCTTGCTCCTCTGAAGCAACTCATTTTGTTCAAACATGATTTGAAACATTGGCCAGATTTCATTTATAGACTTGGTAATGTCTGTCCATACAATTTCTTTGATCTCAGCCAAAGTCTTCCCCCAGTAGTACACTTCAAAGCTCCAGATCTGATCACTGATGGTGGACAGTGACCAGACACCAGAAAGGCTGAGATAATTCACCTGGCGACTCCAATCAGCTCCAGACAGTGTCAACTCGAAGACTCCACTAGAGGAAGAACCTAAAGCATGGCCAAGCAGCCTAGAAAGACCAGGTACTCAAGCTCAAATTGCGTTCAAGACATCTTTACTTTCATCTGCAATTTCTTTCTCTATAATCATGATCCTGGTCTAGAGTATATTGTTGAGATTCAGGATGATCATTTTCAACCTGAAGAGCCCCCAGAGATTAAACCCCAAACTGTAGATTATGTACATGCTCATACACCTGTGCACATCCCAGATGCACCTATAGAAACCCTAGTGAGACATAAGTCTCTTTCTTTGTCTCCTACTCTTGCTAAACCTATGGATGGTTGTAAGCCTCTTTCTTCATCTCCTGTGCTTGCAAACGTCCCAGACAGATACAAGCCTCTAGATTTGCCTCCTATTCTCCATGATCTCCCTGTCAATTACATTAATAATCTGCCCAGGTTTGATGGAGAGAATGCCAATATTACTGCTGAAAAGCATATCCAAAGTCTTGAGGATTTTCTTGACCTTTTTGAGGTAGAAGAAGATCATGTCTGCATCAGAATGTTTGCCCCGTCTCTGGGAGGTAAAGTTAAAGATTGGTTTAAGAACCTTCCAATCGCAAGCATCAGAAATTTTCAGCAGTTCATGCACGTTTTCTTGGATAGATGGGTGGTAATGAGAAATGTTTTCCTCCTCCTAGAAGAGTATGACCACTTGAAAAGAAAGCCAGGGGAGACAGTACAACAGTTCTCAACCAAATTCAATGATGTGTATCATTTAATACCTGTGGATGTAAGGCCACCTCCTGGTTTGGATAAATTGCATTTCCCAGAAGCTTTTGATCCTGAAATGGCGTTCCAATTAAGAGAAAGGAACACGACAAGCCTTGAAGAAATGCAGAACATTGCAGTTGATGTGGAGACCAACTTGCTGATCAAGAGGTCAAAGTTAAAGGATAAATAAATGGACCAACTGAAGTCATCAAAAGATAAACTGGAGATTTTGGCCAGTGCCATGGAAAAGTTGATGCAGAAGATTATCATAAAAGAGGAGCTTGTTGTCCAAAGACATCATGATCCCTTGATTTCAGAGAAGGAAAGTGTCACAGTTCCCAAACATTTTGCTGCACACCCTTGGTACCATGGTTTGAATAATGATTCTTTCATGTATTCAATTCACAACACATTCAAAGATGAAGCTCCATCTCGACTTGTAGAGGAACAACCAACTGACATGATGTGCATGTTCAATGGCATTTCATTCGTGGATGATTTACCTAAGTGTGACCAATATGATGATGATCATGAAGCTGAAATAGAGGTTGTATGTTCAGAGAAACTAGCAGCATGTCAATGGCAGGAAGAAGATCATTTACCATTCAGATGCGACAATCAGCCCTTGCACAACAGTCATGACAGCGATGGGGAAGAGACAGAAAATCTCAGAGTAAGTGAAAGCACTTTGCCCATATGTTTCTCATCTCTTCAATTCCTGAAAAGAAACTCTAGGCCAATTGTAAACAGTGAAGACAAAAATTCCTCTGACCAATCAATTGATGATACCATTAAGGATATGGAGGCTGTTCTAAACCTAGAATCACAGCCCATGACCTACATTGATTTTCAAATTCTTGATGAAAGCTTAAAGCCTGAGGCAAATTCTGAGTTAATCCAAAATATTTATGTACCATTGTGCTTTAATTCATTTCGAATTTTGAAGAAGACTCTTGGACAAGTGTTGAAGGATAAATACATAAAAGGCCAGGAAATATCATTTGAGTCAACCCAGCAGTCTTGTCAGTCTTTTCAGGATCCAATAGCTGATCTGTTAGATGGCATGTGTGGTCAAAATCATTCTTCATTCACTAGTCATGAGATAAAAAGTTGTTATGATAGAGATATGATTAGACAGTCAGTTACAGGGGTATGGTCAGCAAAAGCATCATTTCAAAACCCATTAGGAAAGTTGTAGCCATGTCAGGAAATGCATAAGGATGAAAATAATGTAGGTATAGTGCCAGAGCTGCCATCCAAGAATCAAGGAACATGTCATTTCTACCTTGATCCTGTAGCTACCTATATGGAGAAATTTTTTAATACAAGATATTTTTCCATTGCCAGTGTTTTTCCTATTGTTTGGGTTGATCAAATCTTATGCAAGGGAAAGCAGGGTGGAAGTTACTCTCAAGCACGAGTAACAGACTTATTTCTGAGTTTCATCACAGACAGTGAAAGAACAAAGCTACTAAATCAACTGCTGGATTGGCTCCATTGGCATTTTCCCATTACCTAGTTGAGCAATGATTGCAGTAGGGTAGGTAGGAAACAATAAATAAGCTCAGCATTCCGAGCATCTCGTTTTAAGCAGTGTTTATTTTCATTTGGTTTCAGTTGCAAGATCAAAACATGTACAAGTTGCAGAATAAGTTTTTGGGATCACCCCAATGGATAAAGCTCTGGTCTACAGGTTCAGAAGTCTGTGGTTCTTGACACCTCCCGAAAGAAGCTTCCATCCCCAGGTGGAGCCTATGTTGGGGTCCTATAATTATAGGCGATTTGATTCTTCGACTGTTGATTTGGCGTTTCTCTCGTGTTGACGAAGTATGGTTCAGTTGATCCCGTTTCCTCCCTCCATTCTTTTCACTCGACCCTCCATCATCTTGTTGCATCCTTCATCCTCCACTGCGCTCTCACTCCCTTGTCCTGTTGCCCCATTGAGTACGCCTCTCCCGCCTTCCTTCCATGAATAATCAGACTTAGGATAGACAAAAATAACAATAAAGTTAGTTAGATTAACTGATAATGTTAGTATAGTTAGTATAGGTTAAACTAGTTAATAAAGAGCTAACTAATAATTAATTAATTATTACTTATGCTAAAAATTTAAGTTAGCAAATAAGTTAGTTTAGTAACTTGTTAATTAATGTTAAATAAATAAAATTAAATAACAAAACATAAAAATTAAATAAAAAGAAAACAGAAAAAACAATATAAAAAGATAAAACAATTTAAAATATAGAATAAAAATAAAATATAATAATATAGAATAAAACAAATATAACAAATATAATTAAAACTTAAAAAATAAAATACAAAACATAATACAAAACAAATAAAACATAAAAAACATAAAAATATAAATATCAAACAAAAACAAAACACAATATAATACAAATTATATGAAAACATAAAAAATATAAAACATAACACATAAATATAAAACACATATTAAAAACAAAACCTAAAAAATCAAACTAACCTAAGTCCTACCCTACCCTAAGCCTACCTCACTCATGCTCACATCACACGCCACTCCCCCTCACCCACCTCACATCCCCCATACGTCANTAACACATAAATATAAAACACATATTAAAAACAAAACCTAAAAAATCAAACTAACCTAAGTCCTACCCTACCCTAAGCCTACCTCACTCATGCTCACATCACACGCCACTCCCCCTCACCCACCTCACATCCCCCATACGTCACCCACACCTCACCTCCCACTCAACCCCCCTCACACCCCTCCCTACATCATATTCCACTATCCCCTTCACACTCCCGCCCACCTTACACTCCCGCTCATATTCCCTAAACCAGAACCCCTCCATCGTATTCCATACTTAAATCAATGGATAACATAAATTCCGGACCCCCCCTCTCCTTCCGGAATTTAACGAGAGGGGGGGGTCCGGAATTTGAAATAATAACCTTGCAAATCTGAACGGCCTAGAGACAGCTACCAAGATCAACGGCCCACATTAAATTCCAGAACCCCCTGTCCGTCCTACATTTAACGAGGGGGGGGGGGGGGTCTGGAATACCTCTTACCACGCAAAAAACCACTTTCCCCAATTTTTGTCAATATTTGCCTGTTTTACCACTTCCTCTTCCAGATCGATTTTTGGGAAAATGGAGATGGATTTTGAAAATCCGAGAGAGGTTTTTTCTCATAACGGGATGAGGAACAAAAACCTCTCTAATATTTTTCAGTGGAGTTACTATAAGGGAGGATCAAAGACATCTTTGAGGCCTATTTTTTCAAATTTTCAATTTTTTGTTTCAGTCTTGATCTTGCAGGAGCTGTTACGTCCAGCTGGGGACGAATTTGGAGAAACCGAAGGAGGTTTTCTCTCATCACATGCCCATATACAACAAACTCTTTCAGTTTCCACCCAGGTGTCATAATTGCAGAGAAAATCACGTCTGATCGGACCCCTATTTCACAGAAAAACGGTCTGTCTTTCATGGCAGAAAACTCCAAATTTTGTGGGAGTGGTGGCTATTTTTGGTCGAGGCAGTTAAAACGACTTCAGAAACTTGTTGGGAGAATCGATCTTATTTATAGAGATGATTTTAATGTAAAATGGTTCGACCTATGAGGTTCCTGGACTGGACTGTGGGTTATGCATGACCAGAAGACCTTTTTATTCTCTGTAATTTTGAGATGAACAATGAGCAATGAACATGTTTTCTTTTACAGGATTCCTGTGTGGTGATATTGGTGGTGTTTTTCTCTGTTTAATGTTTTTCCTATGATTATTATGCTTGTTTTCAGTTCTTATTATCATAAGGAAAGTAATAGAAGCAGAATTTATCAGTTGATACTCTGCCCCTGAGCTTTTGATGATCTTTATGTCTTCTGCTAAAACTTAGTTCAGGAATTCTTAGCTGCTCCTGTGCCTGGATTTTATCTCCCCTATTTCTTCCTCAAATCAATACCATTAAAACTCAATTCGATCCAATATTGCTGCTACCTTTCCCTGTGAAAGAACTTTGTCTAGAGCTAAGAGTGAATCTCCTTGTTTAAAGTGCAGACCCCATTTGCCCAATGGCCCTCCTTGATGTTCCAAATCAATCAGTTAAAAACCCCAACCCATGTTCTTCATAACTATCCTAATACCTCCTCAAACAAAGCTATATCAGACAGAGAGATCCTTCTCTGAGTCTTGGAGGGCTAGATCCAAGACTCGAAGTGGTTTTGATGTTGCCTCTGTGACTGCCTCACAGCCTTGGGCAAATTACAGATGCTAACAAATTTGATACTACCTTCTTATGCTATTTTTTTTCTAGTACAGCTAGTTAGTCAGTCACAACCAGGAAGTGCGAGTATAGGGAGGATATTGGGATCCCCTGGTAGGTCGCAACCAAGACCGTTAGGTTTCATTTTGATAGGAGCAGCAAGATCAACAATGGTTGGTAATGTGAGAGGTTTGATTGCTCAATACCTATAATTATGAGGTAAAGGAGATGAAGATGTTGATCAACATTGGTTCTTGTGTGAAGCGATCTGAAGGTCCAGAGGGACTCCATATGCGAATAAATTGGTTGAGTTCTAGACTA
The DNA here is from genome assembly GCA_009831015.1 of Picea engelmannii. NCBI lineage: Eukaryota > Viridiplantae > Streptophyta > Pinopsida > Pinales > Pinaceae > Picea > Picea engelmannii. Next base: position 184,294 of record ML790372.1, on the reverse strand, counting down.
CCTTGAGAGGCCATGCTCTCAAATGGTAGAAGAATTTTATTGAGCTAAGAGTGCAAGGAATGCAAGGTCAATCGTTCACACTTGACCAGGTACATACAAGGTTCATAGCGGAGTTTAATCTACCTCAGTCAGAATAACAATCTCTATCTGAGTTTCACGAGATTCAACAAAGGGAAGGTGAATCGACCTGGGAATATAGACATAAGTTTAAAGATGTTATAGGGTGGTTAGCGCATCCAATTCAGGAGGAATATCAAAGAGAATGGTATATTCAAAGATTGTTACCTCTGACATAGATTTCATTAACGCAACAACGAATAGCTACTTTGACAGATGCCTTGGAGAAATCAATAAATATTGAAGCTATGGTAGGATATCCGGGGAGCCTGAAAGTGACTAGACCCCCAACAAATGAAAATTTGGTGCAACTACAAGGGAACATATATATCAGCACTTACAAAAAATATTTAAGAATTGGCGATACCTAGACCAGAACGACAATAGGTCTAGTGTACCGGATGTTACACAAAAGGACATCTGGTGAAAAAATGTCCACAAATGAGGGGCATGGTACCTCCTCAGAATCCGATGGGACCCTCACTAGGACCCATGGGAGGATTTGTTCAAGTATCTGCAAATTTACCATTCCATAACCCCACCCCATATCATGCTTTTCCAGGTATCCAAGCAACGCCAACAGTTGAGTATTGCAAGATTTTTCGAATCCATAAGCATGGGCTGAGACAATGCCCCATTATTCAGAAGTATTCAACAATACCAAATAATGTACATTGTGAGTTTTGCGCATCTACCACACATACCACTAATTAGTGTATAGCATTGGATGCACTTGCGAAAAAGTTTGATCGAACAATATTCAGGATGAATGAAACCCCTCAGGGATCAGGAAGAGGTCAAGGAGGTGGATCCAGAGGAGACTTCAAAGGAGGAAGAATCGGGCGAAGAGGACCAAGTAAATGCTACAACTATGATGAGAAAGGCCATATGGCTAGAGACTATCCCCATTCGAGGTGACCATGGTGCTCTCATTGCAGAACCAATGGGAACACAACTGAAGGTTGCCCAGAACTAATTGCAAAATGGGAAGATCGGGTACGTCAATGAGGAACTAACCTCATCATTTCAGAAATCAGGAGAGTTATGAGAGGATATTTTCCCAACCTTAATATCATCACTCGAGGAGGGGAAAAGACTGGAGGTGATGTTGATAATTTACCTCAGATCCAGAAAGCAACACCTAAGGAAGATAGGTATGATCCTCTGAAATAGAAGTTGTTCTTTAAAAATTCCATAGAAGTATTTCAGAATATCCCTAGCGTTGAGATGCAAGAGAAACCCCCTTAGCCTATTGTTTATCCTAAGTTTTTTCAAGTCCCTTCTTCACCCGCTGCACCCAGAAACCCGGTAGTCAAGCTGAGACAATATGAGCAACCAAAAAATGTAGTCGATCTTTGGTTTCAGTTATTTTCTGATATTCTTGGGAACGACCACTTAACAGAAAAGTTGTGCAATGTGCTATAACTATTTTTAGGGAATGACGAACCTAGATAAGAAAGAATAAGGACTAATATTCCTAAGAAGAGTACTCAGAGAGTGCAGAGAAGGAAAGTACGAACTGGAAAAGAGTTTAGACTAGTATCCTAGCTAGACCAGTTTGTGATAAAGGATGTTATTTTAGATCTAGGATCTGAAGTTAACGTAATTCCTAAAAAGAATAGGGAAGCCTTAGGAAAAACCCAGTTGACATACTCCCCAATCCAACTAAGAATGGCCAACCAATATTGTATTTTCCCAATAGGAATACTGGAGAATGTGGAAATAGATGTTGCGAGAGTGAAGACTATAGTTGATTTTGAGGTGATCGAAATCATGGGGGATAATTACCCTTATCCTGCCCTAATTGGTATTGATTGGGCCTATGACAACTATGCATTGATTAACCTAAATAAATATACTATGACATTTGAGGCAGGCAGAATCAAAGTAGTTCAACCCTTGGATCCATATGTAGGCCCCCGATATACAGAACCAATGGACAACAATATCGAGGAAGAAGACTTGGATCAATTGTACAATGTAACATAGGGAAAAATATAATATTACATAAATCCTACTGCCGATGGATCAATAATTTGGAGGAGTATACAATCAACAGACGAAGATTCAAAACTGATATTTGATAGTTGACAGCAAGGATCATATGAAATATTATCAAGAAGATGTGCAACTTTCAGGGAAATTAGATGGGTTGGAACCGAGGTGAGAGAACAACCAAGATATGATGGTATCTCAAGACGTGACATTTTTTCTTCTCAACATGGAAGAAAAGGTAGTGGAGGATCAAAGGATCTCAGTACTAGATATAGCCCTCCATGACATCCCTGCCAGATGGTGGGCCAATCAGAAATACTTACTCGAAAATTGGGATGATGTAAATCAAGTTATAAAATATAGATTTCAAGATAAGGAGATGTCAAAATCATAGATGTGGACGGATATCCAAGTTGCAGAACTGTTCAACGAAGAGTCTGATAATAAATCACATATTGAACAATGTGTGACATAGTGGCAAGTTGTGAAAATACCATCTTTCTTTTGGGTTCAAGTATTTCCCCACTCACTAGGTCCAATCCCGAAACCTTGGTTCATGCATGAAGAAACCATAAGATAGACTAGTGACTAAAAAACGTTGGAAGATCACTTTTGCAAGGAATTCTCATTTACAAGTACCTCGAGCTTGAAGTAGTCCTACAAAGAATCAAAGAATTTATTTTTACAGACAATAGTAAACAAAAAATTAGACCTAGTGATATGTGAAAAGCATACCTGAGAAATCCAGACCAATATTCACCTAACATTATACAAGAGGCCTATAGAATGATATAAGATTGAGAAGGATTTGGAAAGTCCAGATGATTTAGAAGAATTGAGAAAATTAGCCATTAAAGAGACAGAAGGGAACAAATAAATCCATAACATCATACCTAGTCATACTGATGGTTCTTATAATCACCCATTGAAGTTGAGGAAAGGAAATATAGGGACCACATAGAAACCTAAGATAGCTATGGTGGGAGATTAATGGGATGAGAAAACTAGTCAATAAATACAAAGTTTGTTGCGAGAATATGAGGATTTGTTCCAAAAGATATTTTGAAAGTTAAAAGGGATTAAAGGAGTCATGAGATGAGATGAATATTGAATTAAAACTGAGTGAAAGAGAAGGCTAAGAGGGAAATAGACATGATGTTGGAAGCTGGACTTATTTTTGCAGTGGAAGCAACAAAATGGGTCATCCCAATAGTCATCTAGATAAAGAAAGGCACAAAGGATATTAGGTTATGTATATACTACAGAATCCTTAACTCTGCTTGTGTGCATGACCCTTTTCCAACACCTTTTACTGATGAGGTGCTAGAACAGGTTGCAGGGAAAGAATCTTACTCATTTATAGATGGATTTTCTGGGTATCACCAAGTAAGGATTGTTGAAGAGGACAAAAAGAAGACCACATTCATAACAAAATGGGGGTCATTTGCATACAATGTGATGACATTTGGCCTTAGGAATGCCCCTGCAATTTTATCTAGGATTGTGATAGCATCTTTCCGAGAATTTATTCACAAGTTTATAGAAGTCTATATGGATGATTGGATGGTATACAATCTACTCAAGGAACATGTAGCGCTACTACATATGATTTTTGACAGACGTAGTGTGCCACATGGAAATTGATTGGGCCACATAGTATTCCAAAGTTGTAGTTATTGTGAACATGTTGCCACCTATGAGTGCTAAGTAATTGCACTCCATGCTGGAGCACATAGGGTACTATCGTAGGTTTATCAGAAGATATGAAAATATCACTGCACCTCTTGAAAATATACTAAAGAAGGTCGAAGAGTTCCAATGGACCCCAGAATGTGATAAAGAATTCATGACCCTAAAGGAGAAGCTCAACACAACACCTATTATGATATTTCCAAATTGGGAAAATGAATTTCACGTCCACGTAGATGCTTCAGGTATTTCCTTGGGAGTCGTCTTAGCACAACCATGAGATGGAGCCATGGATCATCCTATCTATTTTGTGAGAAGGAAGTTGTCGCAAGATGAGCGCAACTATAAAACAACAAAAATGGAGGGTTTAGCTATAATTTATGCTTTGCAGAAGTTTAGACATTATTTGTTAGGTTCTCATTTTAATTTTTTTACTGATCATTATACATTAAAATATCTAATTAACAAACATGTGTTGGAAGGGAGAATTTGTAGATGGTTTCTATTGTTCCATGAATTTTATTTTGAAGTGATCATTAAGCCTGGAAGATGTAACATAGGTCCTGATAACCTGTCTATATTAGAGTCAGGAGAAAGTGGTTGAGTAGTCAATGATCAAATCTCAGATGAAGACCTGTTCTGGGTTGATGCCATATCAGAATACCTGGAAGACATAACAATCTTCTTAATTATAGGAGCTTTCCCAGAAACATATTCCACAACCCATAAACGTTATATGGTGGTTAGAGAAGAAAAATATCACTTGATTGCAAGGAAATTGTACAAATTGGGACTAGATAGTATCCTCAAGAGATGTGTCTTGGATCATGAAATACATGATATAATGTGGGAGTGCCACAATGGAGTTGCGAGAGGTCATGTGGGAGGAAAGGCCACTGTGCGAAAATTCCTCCAAGCTAGACTACGGTGGACCACGCTCTTCAAGGATGCAAATGCATATTCTAGATCATGTGATGTTTGTCGAAGAGTGGGTAAGACATCACGACAAGATGAATTACCACTTCAACCAGATAGAGATTTAAAAGCATTTGAGAAGTGGGCGGTTAACTTCATTGGACCGATCAACCCTATAGATAAGAATTCAATGTCTAGGTACATTATTACCATAATTGACTACCTTACATGTTGGGATGAGGAAGAAGTTCTTCAAGATTGTTCGACTGATACTTCTGCTAGGTTCATTTTTGAAAATATTATCACTCGATTTGGATGTCCTAGGAGTCTCACCAGTGATCAGGGAGCTCATTTTATCAGTAGTACCATAGAAAATCTTACAACAGAGTTCCTAATACAACATCATGAAAATATCCCCTACCACCCGCAAGACAATGGATCAGTAGAGGCGTTTAACAATATTCTAGAGAGAGGGTTAATGAAGTTTTGTTGCACAAACAAGGAAGATTTGGATGACCGAGTTCCAACAGTACTATGGGTTTACAGGACAATCACAAAGAAACTTCACAAGTACACTCCATTTCAACTATTTTATGGGAAAGATTTTATGGTGCCTACATAATTCATTACTCCAGGTTTGTATGTTGCACATATCGCACACATTTCATAGGAAGAATCAGTTGCACAGAGGTTCATGGAGTTACAAGAACTTGAAGAGACCCGGTTTTTAGAAAACTTTCATCAGTTAGTTGAGAAAGAAAGGAAGAAATCTTGGCACGATAGACACATTAAGACTAAATCATTCGAGCAAGGAGACAAGGTCCTACTCTATGAAATTATGTACCAAAATAATCCAGGAAGTTTGCACATGCATTGGTTGGGAAAATTTATAGTCACAGAGATATGACCTTCTGGAGAAGTCAGACTTGCACAACTGGATGGTATGTTGCAGTCAGGATGGGTGAATGGTGCTCGCATGAAACCCTATATGTCTTAGAACTGAGCTAAAGGAATGTTTCTCTAGTATGAAGGAGCATTTATAGTAGTTATATTTGAGGTTTTATAATTTTTTTGTAAATTCGGTTAATAAAGTTGACATGTGCAGTGTTGCACCATGACATGTAGTTCATTTCTTTTTTTTTCTAAAGTGTTGTTTGATGCAGAACTTCTTACTCAACAACATAGGATCAGAAGAGCCACAAGGCTATTAATGGAAGTCATTAAATGTGATGGGGACCCCTTTTTGGTTGGAGGAAGAGAGAATATGGATCCAATCTTAGTCTATGTGCCACACAAACCCAGTCCAGTAACAACCTTTATTACTACTACATTAGCCCGTTTGAATTCGGTGAATCCATAAATCCATGATACGTGAAAATTCCATCGATATTCACACTGGGATTCTCATCTGCCATACGGTAAGGTCTGAAATTTTCCATGCCCCTATCCAACTTGCACAATAAATTCCAGAATCTCCTAATAGGATTTACCCCATTAACCATTCCTGTAGGACAACTCAGATCCAAGTTGCATCTATAGGGTAATGATGAATAACAGTTATTACTAAACTTTCCAGCTAAGCCCGAGTATAAGGCTCTGAGAACTCATTGTAGGAATCATTATTTCCCAGAAAGAACTTAGAGATTTATGAATTCTCTAAGTGTTGTTGCGGAAAAACACCCTATCGACTAGCAAATAGAGTTCAGACTTTGAATGCAGATATGACCGAATAGAAATTGCTTTCTACCTTAATCCCTATATTTAAATCCCCTTTTCTTAGTAAATGCATGGAAAGATCAACCTACCTCGTTACCGGCGTTTGATGTCGATCCTCCGTTGTGCTTGATTACTTGTTCACAATACTCCTTCCAAAGATGACCTGCATTCAAGATGAGCAACAACTATGCATGCATACTACTTATATACTCATGGGTTAGAAATCAAACATAAACTAATCAAACCATAAAAAGTTCATGAATTGGGACTGGAAAAGAATTCTCTTTATTACTTAAAATGAGTCAACTTACAAAAGCTGAGACCAGCCACCGCTCCTTGAACCTGATCCTGGGCTCCTCTTCTTCTATCCTTCAACTGCTTTGCTTTAAATCTCCTTTGGCATTAGGAAAGGCTAAAGGTCTGGGACAATGGGAATACATAAATGGGTAGAGTTTATTTTCTATATTCTTCCTCTTCCAAATGGTACCCCTACCCCTTCTTTCATAGGCTAGAAGGATCTAGGTATTTGGACGAACCCTCGTCCATGCATGACCGGGAGTTTCAGTTAACTCACCCATAGCTTTTTTTTCCATTGGCAACTTTCCTTTTTTCATGCTTTTGTCAGTCCACGTGGGTTTTTTTGGGTTAGCCAGCGTGTACACACGTGCAGTAATGGTTTAGGGCACGTGGGCCTTTACACAAGAGGATTTTCAAAGTGTTGTTCAGCAGTGTTTTGGCAAAGAAGGAATATGAGTTGGCCTGATGTCAGGTAAGCATGTGTGGTGCAATTTAGAGTTATAACAGATGCCCCCTAATGTGTGAGGTCAGAAGAGAATCTGATGGCCGAAATACATTACCAATCTTTACTGATGTGCCGAACGATTGAGCCCAAGGATCAGGAACCGGGAGGTGTCGTCTGCAAAATAACAAATGTCTCACCGAGGCGGGCATACCCATGCTATGGATAAATGTATAACCATGGATACCAATAAAATACACTGTAGATTGATGTCAAATAACTATAAAGAGTAGTCGTGAACAATACACAATGGAGCTACATCTCGAAATCAGAAAGATATACATATAGAGTATCCATCTTCCAGAAGTTGATTCGGCCTGATGGCTGGAGATGAGATCTTTAGAGCTCAATCAACAACTTCAAAATCTTCCAAAACTCGGGTAGGAGTGTAATATGGGTGTACGACTGCACTATCCAGAGGTCTTTGACGGCTCGTCATTCATGAACTTGATAATCTTGATGATTGGACTGAAGGCTTCAGTGATTTCGAACAAGGACTTGATTGGACGTTCAGGATGGCCGGGTATGCGGACAAGAGACATATTGCAGAGGGGTCGACCTAAGCTTAGTGACAAAATTCCCTTGGACAATAGCAAGACAAGTGATGAGACTCAAGTAGCATGAATGTTAATCATAAGTCTACGAAGCAGGAGGTAACGCAAACTCTCCATATGTTTGGAACAATAACCAAACGGTGGAGGACACAACTCTATATAGCGAGAAAATATTCCTAAGGTCGTGCTACATCCCATAGTCTGATGAAAAAATAGACAGATGTGCTTTATCCAAGGGCGACTCATTGTGCTGCCAATAAAGAAAATACTTTTCCCTTCCTCTTTTTGGGGTATATTTGATTTTTTTGTTCTTTTCGATAACTGTGGAAAAAGAATAAAGGAATATTGCAAACATACAAGCTCAAGGCACAAGGACAAGACAGATGTTTTAGTAAAATGATACTCAAGAAAAATCCTCCAGTGGCCAAAGGTGTTAAGACGTAGAAGCAAACTGTCACAAAGCTGGTGGATAAGGTATGCAAATGCGGTTGATAAAACACACAATGGTAACGTCCTTCGATGTAAGTTTAATGAGCCCAGAGAAGGTAAGCTCAGTGGTTTTTCATATTTAGAGAGTCTAAAAAATCATAAAATAAGACTCGACTGGGGTACCTTTTTCGAATATAGTCTAGTCGGTTCGAAAAAGGGGTAAACTAGCACTGATTAGACATCGATTCAAAACCATTTTAACGAGTGTGACAAGGACAAGATCACTCAACCATTTTTTCACTTTTAAGGAGTCGAAAAAAAGATTAACTATGGACTCTATCAGGAATAATCTTCTGGACCAATTTAACGAGTGTGAAAGAATAAGGTCACTCGGCGATCTTTTCAATTTTAGGAAGTCTGAAAAGAGCTTAACTATGGACTCCGTGGGGGTGTCTTTTTCGTAAGTTTAGTCCCTCAGGCCCGAAAAAGGGATAAAATTATACCTGAGAGTACTCTTCTAAAGAAAGGAAGTTCTATAGAGTATACCTTTGTTCATACATTTGACCGTCCAGACTGAAAAAGGGGTAAGCTACCACTGGACAGACGTGACTTCAAATTTCAGTTTAACGAGCGTGAAAGGCCACAAGATCGCTCGACAATCTTTTCATGTTTAGAGGGTCTGAAAAGGGCTTAAAAGGAGACTCGTTATTTTTTGGGAGTCCTGAGGGTGAGACAAAGAGTGAAGAAGAATCATGGAAATGAGGCTCAAAATCATATTCAGGAAAGACTATAAGGACTCCCAAGCCTACAGTGTTTTTAGAGACAGCATGGACACCATAATGCAACCAAGACCTACCTAGGGCATCCATGTTCTGGTAAGCTCTACTACCAAGTCGTGACACTTCTGAAGAAGATATAATGGTTCTGTGTCACAACCTGATGGGATCGATCCTATAGCAGAGGAAAAATACAACGAGACACAAAAGTCGGGGTAGTTACCTAACCTATATGCTCAAGTTGATTCTTGGAAAAAATTTCATGGACCGTCAAAATTTTCTCAAAACTCAAAAAAGTGTCCCAATACCTGATCAAATCCCTCCCATATAACTCTTGAATCACTCTAAATGGTTTTTGGTATAAAGAAATTGATAAGGGAGGCCAAAAAAGTGACAAAAAGAGGCCAAAAAGTCTATAAATAGAAGCTGGTAGCTCATTATCACCATTGCTGATTTGGAAATTGACTCTGGAGCCAAAAGACCCCCTTTGCTAAAAACGGTGATTCCAGGAGCTACAGTGGACGAAACAAACTTCCGCTTGGACCAATTAAGTACAAACTCCCCTATCTAGCTATTCAATTCTTCAATTTTGTCTTTAAGTTCATTTTTTGGGTGGGCATCGACCTTAAAAAGGTCGGCCCTAGGTCCATGCGGGTTGTCTATGGATAGGCCGCGTGTACCCAGGGGTAGAGTAAAGACTGCCTGCGTGTACACATGACTGTCACTTAAACAAAGCGCGTGGACCCTCTTTTTTATAGAAAAAAGAACTAAATAGCCTACTAACCTCCCTGAAATTTTCTATGTTGGCGGGATGTATGTCCAGTGGAGGGAAACAGAGCATGAAGTAATCAGTGAGTTGGTCGCAGGAGATCCGAATGTCATGGTCATGTTGATGCAATGTGGTTTACTGAAGTTCTTCCTATGTCCATTTATGCGAGTGCAACCAAGGCTATTGAATGCCTTGATTGACTACTGGCACCCTGATGCAGAGGCCTTCATGCTAGAGGGGCAATCACGGGTGCCCACCACCGAGGATATCTACTTTTTGACCGGCCTCTCAAGGAGAGGGGAACCAGTCAACTTCAGGATATTTCCTGCGGGACCAAATAACATATCGAAACTGATATCCGAGCACTGTGAGGCTGGGACTAACCGTGTGAGCTCCCAGGTACCCATCGGTAAGATCACTAACCTATCGTTGTAGGTGATATTATTACTGATTGGGAGGATTACCGGTTCAGTAGCCTTGCATCAGGTGTCTCGCACACAGATGAACTATGCTATCCAGTGCTTGGATGCACAGATTTTTGACTGGAGTACCACACTGCTAGAGTGCATGAAGAGGCAATTGACAGATTGCCGACAACAGACACAAAGGAACTTCGAGTTCGAGATGATTTTGTGTTCATTCTTCTTTGAGAGAGTTCTGAGCTTTAGTCCTCAGGAAGTAGTATGAGGACATCAGGCCTCTTTTCTTGCAGTGTGTAGATGGGCAATATTACTGCTGAGACAGGGTGGTGGAAGGACCAATGGGTCCTTCGATGATGACTTCTTTACATGGCTGTCATGGTAGATCCTTGTGATCGAGGATTACCCATATGTAGGGATAGATTTTTCTAGAGATCTTGAGATACTCATGCCTCCTGATGAGGAGCGAGGGGAGATGGGTAAGTCTCCACCTTTGTAGTTTATTTTTTTATTTTTTTTGCATATGTAATTTTTATGTCATTTTTGTTATATATATAATTTTTTTATATGCCAGAGTATTTTATGGGTATACGTTTGTTGCATGTAGATGTGGGACCCATGTGACCTGCCGATTATGCATGGAACATGCATTGTCCTCGGCCAGAAGCCACAGTTGTTGCCGTCGGGGGAGCAGCAGTAGCAGGGAACCTCCCAGCCGGGGAGGCTGAGAGGGTCCTTAGATGAGTTGAGTAGAACTTCACTGCACTCACTCACACAGTCCCGATGGCAGAGATAGAGGAACTACCGCCATCCATGTAGCCTCATGTAGTGGGGGCACCTCGGACGTGGGTCTGATTGTTTAGGTGTTTAGCCCATGCTGTGGACTACTATAATAGGGCCCATAGGCCCTGAACCTACTTAGACTTTTTACGTGCCACAAGCACTTACTTGTATATATTTTTTGAGGGCATAAGCCTTGTGACTCGTTATTAGTCCCATTTTTGAGGCACTTGCGTCCATTTATGTACTCTGGTTGTTTTATGATGTTATATATGGTTTTTTTTTCTTTTGTGTCTTATGGATCACATGTGCAAAAGTGTATTTACATGCTTATTTCAATGCTTTTTCATATGTGTTCAAGATGCCAATCTAAAATTTGATTAGCTAGAGTATTTGTAATTTGGTTTAATCTCCTAGGAACATGAAAATATGTAATATAATCAAAGTTTCGTTCTAAGAGATGTACCCTAAGGAATTTTCGGTGTAAAGTTGGATCATGAACCTGGTATACTCTTTTTAGCTGTGACACAACCAGTTGAGCATCAAGATAGACCCGGAGATGAGAGATACCCAATGACAAGGCATCACGAAGCAACTCAATAACTACTCTATACTAGGCGTCATTATTTGTGGTGTCACCTAAGCATATACCTCCGGAATATAACAACTGGCCCTGAGGTGTAAATATTACCCAAGCTGCGGAGGCAAGCCTCCAGATGTGCCGACTAGCACCGTCTGCATACCCAACAAACACCTTGGAATCACTTGACATCTGCCATATTGACGAAAGATAACATTAATGACATGCCCATAACACTTTAAAAGAAACTAAAAAGTAATAGTACAAAGACTATACATATGTTACAAAAAGTTACCCACAATGACTTGCCTATGAGTAATACTTCTTGAGGTAGAGCCCATTTCTAGGCTCTGCCAAAGCATTCCCTTCAAAATCAACCAAACGATAAGTTCCCTTTTTTAATACCTCTTTTATGATGAAGGGTCTGAACCACATGGGTTTGAATTTTCCTGTCCCAGGGGGTCCTTATCTTGGTCATAGACCAGGACAAGGTTGCCTTCAGAGAAAATCCAAGGACGAATGGACCTATCATACTGACACTTCACCTTATGTTTGTGAGCCTCGTTGGCCAGTGCTGCATCACGACGCTGTTCATTGATTCTTCAAGAGGAGAAGTGTCTGGAAATAATTGTACTGCCAATTTTAGAGATGGGATCTGACATTCGATGGGAAATACTGCCTCCAACCCGTAAACAAGTTGAAAAGGTGAGAAATCGGTTGCAGTCTTAACAGATGTTTGGTAATCCCATAATGTCAAGTACAACATCAAATGCCAATTTGACTTGGCTGAGTTGATAGTTCACTGTAGAATAGTCTTAAGAGTTTTGTTTACAGCTTCCACCTACCCATTGGCTTGGGGGTAGTAGGGTGATGAATGCTCTTGTCGTTACCCAAGATTTGATGTTAACTTGGTCATCATTTGGTTCTAAAAGTGACTTCCATGGTCAGTGACATTCTCTCTTGGGACACTGAACCTTGCTATAATCTGGTTGAATAAAAAGAGAGCTGCAATCTCTCCATCATATTTAAATGTTGGCATAGCTTCGACCCACTTAGTGAAGTAGTCGACATATACGATGATATAGCTATGCCCCCTTGCTGAAGGGGGGTTGCAAGTAGTGTAATCAATCCCCCATTTGGTGAAGGGACCAACTGTGATGACAGGAAACATAGGAGTGGGAAGTGCCCTCATCTTCCAAGAGAAGACTTGGCACGGATGGCACTTCTTGATCGATTCTATACAATCTTTGATAAGTGTTGGCCAGAAGTAACTTGCTCGTAGAATCTTTTGGGTTGTTGCCAACCCAGAAAAATGACCACCACAAGCTACGATATGACAATCACTGAGCATGATGACTGCCTCCTCATGTGTGAGACATTGACGTAAGATGCAGCCTAAACCTCTCCGATACAACGTATCATTGAGTATGAGATAATTCTTAGCCTGATGACGTATACGCCGATGCTCATCATGAGAAGCAGAAGTGGGGCACTTCAAAGTCTGGAGATAGATAAGTATATCTCTGTACCAGGGATATGAAGATGTGATAAAAAACATATCTACCTGGATAAGCGATTCTTCAGGCACAACGTCACCTGACTCAACCAGAAGTTCTGAAATAAGCTCTGCGAAGACCAATGACTTTTTGGGCTTTTCTGAAACAAAGTCTAAGTCAAATTCTTCAAGGATGACTATCCATCTACTAATTTTTCTGCCTATAACCCGTCATGTCAACATGTACTGGAATGGATTCACGATAACAATGACGGTGGTCTTGCGAAACAGAACATAATGACTGAACCATTGAACAACATGAACTGCTGCCAACACAAGTTTTTCGATATGAGAATAATTAAGTTCTGGTCCTATGAGGCCTCATATCAGGTAATAGATCACGTATTCTGAGAACAAATCATCTTCCTGAACTAAAACAATGCTAATGGTTTACTCTATGGCAACCAGATATAATAAGAAAACTTTTTTATAGTTAGGTGGTCGTAGCAGAGGCGCAGTTGTGAGGGCATGTTTTAATGCATCGAAAGAGTGTTGAGTGGCTTCATCCCAGTAAAAAGGAACGTCTTTCTTCAGTAAGCGCATAAATCCCTTGGTGATTTCAACATAGTTGGTGATGAAGCGTTGTAAAAAGTTTGCCTTGCCTTGTAGACTTTGAATTTGAAGAATTGTTCATGGGGGGGGCAATTGGATTATTGCCTCCACCTTGAGAGGATCGACCATGATCCCTGTTGTTGATACAATGAAACCTAAAAAACGTCCTGATGTTACACAAAAGCTACACTTGTTTGGATTCAAGCGAATCCTAAAGTAGCGACAACGTTCAAAGATAAGTCTAAGGTTTGTGGGATGATCTGTTCTCTTGCGAGATCGTGATGATAAATCATCTAGATAGGCCTCAACTATATGCTTGAGATCGTGAAAGGAAAAAGACATGGCCCGCTGGAATGTGGCTCTAGCATTTTTAAGACCAAAAGGAATTTTACGATATGCGAATGTACTCCATAGCCAAATGAATGCCATTTTGTGTTGGTCTTCGGGTTTGATTTGGATTTGATTGTATCCCAAAAAATCATCCATGAAAGAAAAGGCTTCACAACCAGCACATTCATCAATGATCTGGTCGATGAATGGTGTTGGAAAATTATCTTTGGGACATGCCTTGTTCAAATCATGGAAATCAGTACATACACCAATTGTGCCTTGTTTTTTATTGACCGGCACATGATTGGACACCCATTGAGTCAAATGGATAGGATAAATAAAACCTGCCTTTAGCAATTTCTCAACCTCAATCTTGATGGTTGTTGCTTTCTTGGGATTAACTGGATGAAGTTTCTGTCAAACAGGCTTGGCATCAAGATATGTTGTGATTTCATGTTCAACTATTTTTGGATCAATACCTGGCATTGCCTCATAAGACCAGGCAAAAACGTCATGGAATTATTTGAAAAGATCCATGTAGATTTGAATCTCTTTGGGGGAGAAATCTGCTCCAACGAAGACATTCTCCACAACACTAGGGTTTCGGGAGATGTTGATTGGTATAGTTCCAGCGATAGTCACCATATTTCCCTCAGCATAAATTTCATGTGTAGCTAAGAGATTAATAGGACACGGTTGACCTCCCATCATGGTCATGGTGAATTCTCCTACTTTGATTCGGCTTAACTTTGGGAGAAAATTTGATCTGTGATGAAGATCGTCCTAAGGTTTGTCTGGACTAGTCATTTCCTCGATTACTGCTTCATCAGAAGGCAATACTAATTCTAACGAATCGACGTTAGCGCGAGAACCCTGAGCCCAGATAGGCTCTAGAATTGGATCTAACTCTTGTGTAGGAGTCAAATCAGTGTTAGCTTAAGCTTGCTGGACTAAAGAGTACGCTACTTTAGCGGAAGACAATGGCATGGACATTCCTAGGTGCCCTGTCTCATCCATCGTGGTCGATGGGGAAGGAAGAATCCATGGATCCTTGAAGTAATTCATGCGGAACGATGAAACTTGAAAAATCTCAACCTTATGGTGATTAGATATAAATTGGATATTTCCATGAGGAGGTGGGTAGTCAAAGGTACCCATCAAAGATGGGCACAAACCAACTCCTATGTTGACTACACCTGGTTGAGGATAATCAATCAGTGGGACCATGGATTCTCCCAAAGCTGGGTCAGGTCTGGAGAAAGACAATTGATCGATGGTCACTATCCAACCCTCATGTGGAAACAACAAGACCTGGAAAACTGTAGCAACCACAGCTTGCATAGCATAAGTATAACTCCATCCTAGCAAGAGGTTATAGTCGAGGGGAGCATCAACTACCTCTACCTCAACACACACAGTCTTCCCTCCTAACTGCATGGGGAAAGAAGGAATAATGCCATGTGGTCAGAACGAACGACCGTCAAAAGTAGTGAGGAGAGTAGGTGATGGAGACAAAATGGGTTGGCCAATGGCCTTCCAACATGCCAATGACATAACGCATGTCGAGGTGCCCTCATCAACCACTATGCGGAAGATATTATGTGTAAAATTTTTCGTGGGGTAAGCCACTACTATATGAAATGCTATGTGGTAAGGAAGATGAGTTTTTAAGTTGGTTCTATCTAACATGATGGTACCCAGATTACAAGTCTCAGTAGAGCCCAAAGAAGTTAACAAGGCTTTCCTCTGAGCAGGGCAGCTTTGGATGACCTCCAAAGCAGACATCGCACAAGGGGTTTGTGATAAATCTTCCACCACAAAGTAGTTCTGGGCGACCCTTGCGTTTGGGTTATGAGAAGCTTTTTTAAATGCACCTTTTGGAATGCATGTCATTGTTTCTCCCAACATCTTCTCAATCTGTAGAGGAAGAGATGGGAGGTTAGTTTCTTTACCCTTCTCAGAAGCGCTTGGTTTACTATAATCATGTTCTCTAGTCGATATGAAAGAATCACCCATAACCATATATACATTCATGGATGAGGGATTGTTCAAAGGTGGGCATGTTTCTTGGTTTCCCCCTTCCATGCTTGCAAAGGCTTGAGTTAGATTTTTCCCACGTTGAAAGGGATTAGTCAACACTTCTTGATGTTGTTGTGTGACAAACTTTTGGGCCTCTGCAAGTTGAGGACATAGATGGGTCGGGTGGTATTCCGCGCACAAGTTGCAAGGATACCTTGCCTTCTGTTTTTTAGTGTTTTCCCCACCAACATTATCGTTGGGTTTTTTATCCCCCTTACCCTTCTTTCATTGTTTTTTCTTCCCTTCAGGCTGTTGGGTGGCCTTGGGTTAGTCGACTGCACTGTGTGTACTTCCAACGTTTGGGTAGGGGGAGCAACCATAGCAGTAGTTTGGCTGGCCGTTGTGTGTTGTATGGATAAATATTGCAAGTGCTTTGTCAATTGCTCAACGGGATTGGTTTGTGCTGAACCGACATTACCATCGGCATGCGGTCCATATCTCTATCTAGTTTTATCCAATATTGAACATTGTGCATCTGGCAAGATGTTGTATAATAAACTTGACTGAGAATAGATGAGCTCAAACTGTTGAGCTCTCATGATGGCATCTTCTTCAGAGAAAACTCTAGATGTCGCGACGTCCTTGGATAATTGTGGGACCAAAGACTTAAGGAACCACTCAAGAAGGAATGCTGGTGGGACTGGTACTTTGATTAATCTCTTTCGGCGTCTCCATTCTCGGATGTGATCAGAGATATGGTCTACTGTTGTCTGTTCAAAATTAGCGAGTAGCTCTGTGCCAGTGTCGTATCTCACAGGTAACTAGAAATGGTTAAGGAAAGCCATCACCAATTCGCCAAAAGAAGAGTATCTTGAGCGATCGAGCTCAATGTACCATTTCACGACACTCCCAATGAGAGTACGTTGAAACAATCGCAACTGTACAGAGTCATCTTTCAATGAGTTAGATGAGTACCAAAGATGAAAGTTAGTCACATGATCTCCTATATCTTCATTAGGCTTGGCTTCAAACTTTGGAATGTTCGAAGGCAACTTCATCGGCATAGGAGGCCAACGCGGATCGTGAAAAATGGGGTCATTCAACAACCTTGTCAAATATGGAAAGTGTAATGTCACTAGGAAAGGTAGTTTGGGTTGCTACCGATAACCTAGGAAAAAGGGTCCTGGAGTTTGACTGGCACTAGGTTGCCAAGAAAAGTTTGGCTACTGGCCCGAATTCTGGTAAAAACCATGGCCCTGGCCAGCGTAAGGATTTTGCATATGTGGAGACATCATCGACTGATTTCCCAAATAGGACATAGATTGTTGGGCATGCATTGTGTTCGAAGGACTTTGGGAAGGATTACCCCATGCCGGTCCTGTAGGGATAGGCATATTAGTTTGTCCAGGCTTCCATTGATTGTGGAAAGAATTACCCCAGATCAACATTCCGAAGGAGGGAACGAATCCTTGCCCTAAATTCCAAGGTCCTACTAGGTTTTCCCCCTGTGTAGGAATAGTACCTTGCCCAGGAGTAGATTGTCCAAAAATGAGGTTGCCCCCAGTCAAGAAATTGGCTGACGAGAAGGTCTTGTTACCAAACGTTCCATTCCAAGAAAACAGTGTCGAACCTACTGGCATACTATGAGAAGGTGTTCATTGACTCCCCGCTCCAAATAAACTATTGTGTGTAGGTTGCCCAGTGGATTGCTGATGCGAACCACCGAGTGAAGGGGACGAAGGAGGGATATGACCTCCCGCATAAGGAAAAAGATTAAAAGGGACAGGAGTGCCCCCCATGTGACCTTGCAGAGGAGCGTTAGAGCTCCCTGCCCCCATACCCAAAGTCTGTAAATTGGAGTAGGACAGTACAAGACTTGTACCCGAACTAGGCATACCGTATGAGAACGGAGGGCCTGTCGCACTAGGTGTGAAAGGGGTTGTGGTCGTCACCAAAGACGGGTTCAGACCACTATGAAAGTAATTGTGGTCAAGACCATGGTGGCTCAGACCGACGATGGTAGGTTAGGAGAGGACGACTCTCCTGTGGTGACAACCGTGGTGGGAATTGAAGAATTCTCGGAAGGAGTAACATCATTTGTTTCCATTGTTGTGTGTGACACTGTCTAGTTCTCGTAAAATTGAATTGGTACAATGAAAGGTGTCGAGAGATTAGTGGTTGGGGTTTCAACTGAGCCAAGAGCGGTTGCTTCAAGGTAAAAAATGGTCAATTCCTCCAGGGGTTGTTCGGGAATAATGGTTTGTAACCCGGTCACTTCAAAGGACCCTTGTTGGTCTACCTTCCACCTTAATGGTGGTGGGGGTGGCTCCAATGTAACCGACGGTAGGCCAAGAAGCCTTCGTGACTGGCGGAGCTCGAGATCCTCCACTGTGTGAGAAGAATCAAGACACTCTAAGGTAGTCTAAACACTCAAAAGTAACACACACTAAGAAAAAAGTCCCTAGAAAATAAGACAAGAAAACACTAAATTAATTGGAAGAACAGTTACAACAGCCAACACTAGAGAAACTTACCGGTGCAAGTGAAACTTGAAAATGGAAGCACCCTCTGGGTATACTCTGCAAAGCGTGGCCTGATGTCTGTCCTAGGTACCACGGTATACCCCCACAGTCACCTGTGTATGTCCCTAACAAAGATTGGCAACTAGGTTGCTAGCTCGCGAACAATCACTAGGCAGGTACAGTCGAAAGTCAGGTAGACCACAATGAGCAGGGTATCGAGCCCGAAACTTGTCAAGGGTATCAAGAGAAAATGGTCCGAAAGACAAATGAGGACCTCGAATTGATTCGAAACCCACGAAGCCCTGTGGAAAATGCAAAATATGGAATCCCAAAACAAGCCCTCTATATGTGTTCTCCACTACGATTGGTCTGGCTTTGGAGGGGTTATCTCCACTACCTTTCCGCACGCGACCTCATGTTTATCCCCTTTGTTAGAGGGGCGTCCCAGATAACTTGCATGAAACTAGACTTAAACACTCCCTATCTCAGACTCCAATGTTTGATTTTAAATGGCCTTGAAGAAT
Organism: Picea engelmannii; assembly: GCA_009831015.1. NCBI lineage: Eukaryota > Viridiplantae > Streptophyta > Pinopsida > Pinales > Pinaceae > Picea > Picea engelmannii. The sequence continues at coordinate 165,254 of ML790372.1, read as the reverse complement.
TTCCTCTCCAACCTAATCCAAGGCCCTTGTCCTGAACTAGTTTGTGAACCCTACAAACATAAAATTCTAGTAGATTTTAATTTTAGCATTTACATCAAGGGGTATGAGGGTGAAATTGATGATGTGTAAAAGATGAAAGAAAAAAATAAAAAAGCTGGAAACAAAACTTTTACTGAATGCAAAATTTCAACAACTTTTCAAAAGAAAGATTTTTTAACTTTTCTAAGATTTTGGACAGCAAACTCAAAGGAATTTCACTCGACTATGAGCTACTTATGATCTAAGTGAACTGTAAAAACTTATGAAATAAAAGACTTTTCCCTAGCTAATGATGCTGAAACACACTCTTCAGCCAAAGAAGAAAATGAAAAGAGATTTTTTATTTTATTTAAATGTTAGTAAAGCAAGAAAGGGAAAATACCGACAAGCAAAAAACCAAGAAAAACAATTCTGTCTTAAAGCGTGTTGGAAATATGGCTATAGCAGAGATGACGCAGTTGGTCAAGGTTGTCATTGATGGAAATCGGTCAAATGGTCAAGGTTGTCATTGATGGCAATAGGTTGGTTATAGAGCACGCACAAGAGATGCTGGAAAACAGAAGCTGAAACACAGTGCTGAAACAAAGCTGGAACACAGAAGCTGAATCACAGATGCTGAAACACAAATGCTGAAACACAAATGTTGAAACACAAAGGATGGAACACAGATGCTGGAATGCTTATGCTGAAACACAGTGTTGTAACAGCTGAAACACAGTAATGGTACATATGCTGAAACATATGCTGTAACAGCTGAAACACAGTAATGGTACATATGCTGAAACACAACGCTGGGCTGAAACACAGTGCTGAAACAGAGCTCGAACACAGAAGTTAAATCACAGATGCTGGAACATAGATGCTGGAACGCTTATACTGAAACACAGTGTTGTAACAGCTGAAACACAGTAATGGTACATATACTGAAACATATGCTGTAACAGCTGAAACACAGTAATGGTACATATGCTGAAACACAACGCTAGGCTGAAACACAGTGTTGAAACAGAGCTGGAACA
>ML790372.1:144293-155287 GCA_009831015.1 Picea engelmannii | reverse complement strand
TTATGTTTATAACTCTGAATTTCACAGTAAAGACTCACTGCCACTAAGATTAATGATTCAAAGTTAAAAAGAAGAGAATTAGTTAATAATCTAAACTAACTGATTCACCCCCCCCCCTCTCAGTTAGTTCATACCTGTAACAAAGCGCAGATCGCAAAGAATCAGTTTAAAAAAAAAAATCACACAATAGCAATTGTAAAAATAATGACTCTCACACTTGTCTAAAAACCGTTAAATTTTTATTTTTTATTTTTCTGACAACGTTTTAAATGAGAAAAAGAAAGATAAGGGTAAAAATAATCCTAAGTTATTGATTGTTCAAACAGAGATTCAAACACCTGAGAGGAATACTTCTTATCACAGAAGAGGATGACTACCTCACCCTTAACAAAAAATATCTTGTACAAGAACGTGATTGTTACTCAAACAGCATGCGTGTGAACGCACACTGAATAGAGATAGAGGGTGTGTACACGTGGTCTGACCTTGTACATGCTGCGTGTATATCTAAACTCTGAGAAAAAATGAAAACAGATAGACCAAACCAGGAAGAGACCACTGATATTGATAACTAGGATCCCTTGAAGGCTAGGATACTCTTTCTAATAGAAAAACAAATAATGAAAGGAAAAAATAATAAGGTAAAAACAATTTGAGATAGGACTGTTAGCAAACAAGACTCGGACAAAATTCCAGAAAACCCCCTGAGAATATATGATTCTGACAGGGAAGAGGAGGACTGCCTCTGAAGTTCTCTAAACTCCTACACACTATTGCTACCTCTACATCTAGCGTTCACACGCGGGTTGTAAGAGGATAGGGCGCAGGTACATGCATGCAGGACTTGTGAAATCCATGTGTACCTCTGTGGGTCCCGAAAAACACAATCAAGCAAAAGTCAGGGAAAGATGGTATGGAAAACCAGACTCCCTGCTAGCTCAGACTTTACAAAAATGAAAAGAAAAGACATGCAAGAGAAACTAGTCTTTAAACTACCCAAAAACTAAATAAAATTCTAGTAATCCTAAAGAGTTTCTCCCCAGTATGGTCTCAAATTCTGTTGTTGGGGTAAAACACCCTACGAACTAGCAAATAGAGTTCAGACTTTGCATGCATATATGACCGAATAGAAATTACTTTCTACCTTCATCCCTAGATTTAAATCCCATTTTCTTAGTAAATGAATGGAAAGATCAACCTACTTCATTACCAACGTTTGATTTCGATCCTCTGTTGTGCTTCATTACTTGTTCGCAATACTCCTTTCAAAGATGACCTACATTCAAGATGAGCAACAACTATGCATGCATACTACTTATATACTCACGGGTTAGAAATCAAACATAAACTAATCAAACCATAAAACGTTCATGAATTGGAATGGGAAAAGAATTCTCTTTATTACTTAATATGAGTCAACTTACAAAAGATGAGACTGGCCACCGCTCCTTGAACCTTATCTTGGGCTCCTCTTCTTCTGTCCTTCAACTGCTTTTCTTTAAATCTCCTTTGGCATTAGGAAAGGCTAAAGGGTTGGGACAATGGGAATACGTAAATGGGCATAGTTTCTTTACTATATTCGTCCTCTTCCAAATGGTACCCCTACCCCTTCTTTTATAGGCTAGAAGGAGCTAGGTATTTGGACGAACCCTTGGCCATGCATGGCCAGGAGTTTCAGTTAACTCACCCATAGCTTTTTGTTCTGTTGGCAACTTTCCTTTTTTCATGCTTTTGTCGGTCCACGCAGGTTGTTTTGGGTTAGCCAGCGTGTACACGCGTGCAGTAATGGGTTAGGGCACGTGGGCCTTTACAGAAGAGGATTTTCAAAGAGTTGTCCAACAGTGTTTTGGCAAAGAAGGGATATGAGTTGGCCTGATGCCAGGTAAGCATGTGTGGTGCAATTTAGAGTTATAACACTAAGAGTGAGCACTTAGAGATTTTCATAATCCCTCGGCCCTTAGTCATGATCCCCAATCATTGTTTCCCCTACAAAATTTTTTGATAGTTCAAACTCACAATGTTGAGAGGTATAGGGAGTCGAAGTGTCACTTCCAAGGATGTAGAACCAGATGAGCCCTGTGACCCCCAAGTTGAGGTCGTGGGTGATCTCAAGGAGAAGGTGGAGAAATTCAAGCTCCTTGACCTCGACTTAACAACCTAGTTATTTTTCCCGCAGATGAACATAGATGTTTTAAGGAGTATCGCTTCAGATGAGTTGGGAGGCATGAAGTTTGTGTCGAAGCTTGACTTCATCAATCTGTAGCATCCCTGACCCTCCACGGAGACTGGTTAATGCTACCACTACGAAACATTCACATATAAATATATAACATGCATTTTTATCGAAATAAAACGCATAACAAAGAGTTACTACTATCATACAGATTCAAATGTAATAGAAAATAATTCATATATGCAATGAAATACATGATAACATTCCAGCATCATAGGCATGCATAACATAAAATTAAGCACATAAATGATACTTATCTTTTAGCTGGATTAAATCCACCAATTACGTGAAGACCTTCCAAAAATCTCCTAACCATAGACCACGTTACTCATCACTCTCAACAGTGGGTCACCCCCGAGCTAATACTAAGATCCAATATGCAAGGGATTTCTAGGCTAGGCAAGGTCAAAAAGGAGGTCACACAGTTTCAGAGGAAATATTCTCTCCCAGGATCCACTTATGCACACTTCCCATAGACTCTCATATCCCCACATGCATGTCCCACCCCATGAGTATACACCTTCATTGTCATACAGTCCTTCGGCTGTTAAACCTCCCTTGCCTTGGGCTTCAACAACAAGCCAGACCAGAATTCTCAGAGATTTGTGGAAGCTATAAGACCCCTTCCATGAGTTCTCACTTCCTTTGCGCACTCTCTCACCTGGAGAGCGTCACTCACAGGCCTAACAACATGCCTCTTCAACCAGTTACTACTCAATTCCTGCAAGGTAAGGATAATAGCATATCAACAACATTCAGTTAACTCATGGGCAAGAAAATCTAAAGGGAATTGGGTATGGATGTCCAAAAATGACAGAAGCCCACTAAGACGCAACACAACTTAGGTAATACACAGTACAAAAAACCAAATGGTTAAGGCACAAGCTCATATTTGTAGTGTGGATAAACCTTGGTTCACGGGACACACAGGTCAAATTTTTCCCTTCCTTCTGGTTTCTCAGATGTGTTAGGTTATGCTAAGGTTAGATGTAGAGGACAGTGAGTTCAGGCGGAGGATCAAAGAATGAGAGAGAGAGACCCAACATAGTTGACTCATTAGTTTTAACTGCATTCTCCCAGGTCAATACTTGTCTTCTTGGAGCTGCATGAGTTCCACTTAGCACACATTCCCTTTACAGGAACTTAGGACAACACTCAACATGTCTACATTAGCCTTCAGAAAATAATAATAAATTATTATCCCCTTTAGAGGTAAGACACCTAGCTTAGGCCATAGGCCCAAACACTTAGCCTCCTCCCTTACCCAACCTTGTATAAGATTAGTTCCCCATCACTCTTTCTTCATGGCCGGTCTACACGCAATGATGATTATATTTTATTAATGATCTACATAATTACATTTACAAAATCAGGCTCTTGGCCTTTAACACCTAGGCCCCTCGACCTAATAAACACATAATCCCACCAACTTATATACACTTGGCTCACCATCCTATAAACATAATTACAATTCATAATATAACTAGAGTATGTACTTCGGGATATTACAATTCCCTCCCCTTATTTTTGCACTGTCCTCAGTGCAACTCTTTACACAGTATCAACAAGATTTCCAAAATATTCAAAATGATGCGGGTATTTTCCCACATAGAATCCTCATGATCCCATGTCGCGTCCTCAAGACCGTACTAGGGCCACTAGACCTTTACAATACCTATGGCTCGATTCCAGAGATTTTTCCTCTTCCGGTTCAATATGCGCATCGGATGCACTTGCAAGATGCCTTCTTTGTCCACCTGAATCATATTCCAATCAATAACATGATTAACATAAGGTATATATTTCTTAATAAATGAAACATGAAACAGATTATGTATAGTCATGGATGTAGGTGATGCAAGCATATATACAATGTATATATATGTATATGCAGGCAATTCTAATAACATTATAACCTGTAACAAGATACAAAACATACAATAAATAGAGAATTGTACTTATTTTTTGATTGAGAAGACTTCCATATAAACATGGTCTAGGCCAAGGTACCGAACCTCAGCAGCACTCCAACCAACAGTCTCTCATTTCCCACATGTCTGTCCCATGCCAGGAGTGTACACCTTCCCTGTCACATAGTCCATTGGTTGCTACACCTCTCTTGCCTTGGGCTTCAACAATAGGCTGAACTGAAAGTCTTAGAGCACCATAGCTCGAGGAGTTCCAACTTCCCTCAGAGGTCTCCAATCGACATATTCCCTGAGCTACTCTTTTTAATCAACATTATAACTTTAATCAACATCATCTCATCTGCATCACCCACATGCAGTTATCGTGAGAAAAAATAAAAGAATTCATTTAGGAACTCCAACTCAGTTCAAACAGGAATTCAACTTTTTCCCCAAAACAGGAAATTCCATTTCATAATTATACTTGGTTGTTTCCAAATTAGGATTGCAACCTTCCTTATGGTTTTCCAAAAGCACCAAACTGCATACTATTTTCCTGCAAGACTTCATCTTGCATACTGCCAACAATTTCCAGTATTTCCTATACATCATAATTCAATTGCAGTATGTACAGAACCATATGCAGTGATCTTATAATTTTCTTCATCTAGCAATTCAATCATAACTACCCAACAATTTAATAAACTAGAACGACTCATCATTCTATGCATATGTATGTTCACAGTAATATATGTAAGTTCATTACTTCTTTTTCTGAACAGAAAATTTCTTGTATTCAATGCTCATGTGACTACTTCACTTGCAACTTTCCTGTTGTAATGTCTAACACCTCCCTAAAATGTCCTCAACTTCATGAGTTGACAACATTTCAATTGTTAGTAAAAATTATTTCCATGCAATAATATATATGCATGTACTTACAAAATACATTCAATCATTGCATTTAGTATACAATTTTGATATTTATTATGCATGAGTGCAATTCTCAATGCATAATTAATCACTGCACCTTTCATTGGATTACATAATGCTCTTTATCTCAGTCATGTATCTCACCATCCATAAGTTGGAATTCTAGCCAATGTGTTGACACATTCTCCACACACTTCATATTGTCTTCCCAATTAATTGGATGCCTTCCTTTTCGACCCAAACAGTACACCAAGAATATAATTTTGTGTTGTTCATTAGTGTTAGAAAAAGGGTTGCATTCCAAGTTTTATTTAAAGGTAGGAAGATTTTAGTACTTGTGTGACTCATAACCTTTCCATATCCATACCTTGTCATATCCAACCATGTCCTGGTCTCATACATGACTAGCTTACTAGCAGTCATTCCTATAACCAGTTCTTATCTTTAATTCTTTGGTTATTACCCCATAACAAAATTAACATGACATTCTACTATGTCAGTGTGTGCATTCAAAAGATAAAAAGATTTGAATTAATGCAGGCCTCCATCATTTACCACATCCAGTGGTAAGCATTCAATAATATAATCATGTGATTTTATAAAATAACTCTGGCTAAGGAAATTCTTACCTAAATTTCCTTTCAACAATTATGCAAAAAGAGTAATAAAAACTCATACCTGCATGTCTGCCATTAATAAACTTTATACTAACTGAATGTGTGATGGAAGTAGAAGATTTCATGCTTCTTTTATCAAACTTATAATCAACACTTTAGATTTCTATTGCTTCCCTACTTTTACAACAACATCATCAATAACACTTGCAAACATGCAACCATTATTTCCTCTGGCTGACCCAACAAGCCGTAACATACTTCCTGCCACAAAAATTGCAACAACTTCTTTCTCCCTATAATTTTTTTTCTTGTTGATCCCAGAAGTCTACAATTCTTCTCGGGTTCCTGGATCTTCTCGTGATCTCATTATAGTCACTGTACATGACTATTTTTGTCCTGAACACTTTCTAGCCAAATCACTCTTGATTGCATTTGCATTTATAGTCCCAAACTAAGATGATATTAACCTTCATATTTTGTTAATTTCTTGGGTCCAACTAGCCCAATCTTGTACATGGATGAATCAAATTACACACCAAGATATTTTATAGACTCTAGATTCTTCAACATCCAGTTACTCTTCAGAACTGAACTTCTTCAGCCCTTTCCCGATGGAATACTTTAGTACTTGAGATTTTATTGTACTCTCCACTTCTCTTTTGCTAGCTGCATAGAATTAACTGAAATTCTTTCATTTACCTTACCGTCATAGATTCAAGTGATACCTCCAACCTCTTGGTTTGTCACTCATGGATCTAGGGGTATTCATTTTTATATAAGGAGTATGTATCCTAAATTAACTTGGTTATGATCCCATAACCAATCATAACATAATATGCAACTTACATTTTATCTAAGTGCATTATAGCATCAACAACACTTACACACTCTAGGCCTTTAGCCATTACATATCAATTTAAATACTGAAAATAAATGAGGGAATCCTTACCTCGATCCCATTCAACATGTATGCATAAAAAAAAACTAAACACATACTTTCCTGGTTGTTACCAACCTACTTGTTGTTGTCTGACAAACTGATATTTGTAGAAGCTCACAGACTTCCCCCTTCATCATTTTGATCACCATTCCTGCCATCCTCATGGGTCTTCACCTCGATGGAAATTATAAGAAACAACAACATCCACATAATACATAATCCATCCTTTAGACATACTCAAACATTATTTCATAATAAAAGACTATTATAAGTTCACCAGTATGTTATATGAATATCCAAGCATGTACATATGCAAAATTACACATCCATATTGATGTAGACCCCTCCTGCTCTCCTCGCGGCTGCATGACCTCCCGATCTAGGATATTTCAATATTCTGAGTTGAATTGACTCTTCAGGCTCATGATTGAACCCAAACAAATTATACACAAGCCCCTTTTCTCCTCTAGGTGTAGGTCCTGACAGACTCGCGGGATATTCCTGCGTGCTTCCAAAACTACAAGTTTCAGGCGCTAGCCCCTTTTTCATTAGCCCTTTCCTTCATAAGACCGTGGGATATGGCCTCATGGAAAACTATTATTGCGGGTGTGGGAAATAATGGTTTTAGGGAAACCTTCTTTTCACCCTGCAATTCACCTCTAGTTGCCACAGATCATTTTGTTAAAACTGTGGTACAAATTACGGCCCGCTCTCATATTTTTAATATCCGAGCAAGCTTTGGATGCACAATATAGCTCTTCCATCGATATACAATCCATTGGTGATGATCCACAATAAAAAACCACTATCTATCCTCCTTCCACACACGATCCCAGATCTACATGATCTGTCGACACATAGCTCCCTTCCAAATCAACGACTACAGTTGATTTCGGCTCTCCAACCCTCAGGAGTTTCAACTCTCAACTTTCTTCTTTTCTCGTATGGAAATATTCTGGAGTGGAAGATACATTGACACCTATCCTCAACAATTGGATGGTTCTGATGAACTTTGGCTCTCCGGCCTTCGGGATTTCTCACATCTCCACACACACAAATCTCCGAAGTGAATTTTCTCAGAGTGACAGATCTTCTGCCATGCGTCCTCTTCAAATCAACCACCCTGATTTTCTTCGGGACTTCGGCTCTTTCCGAACAAGACCAGATCAATGGTCCTTCTACCTCCTCCTCGATCAATGATTGAGATATCCTTCGGGACTTTGGTGCTTTCATACTCTGCCTTCCTCCAGAGTGTTCCATACCCGGGGTTCCATATCTGGCGCCACACGTCCACTTTCATATCAACAACCAAGATTTATTTTGGTTGTTTTTCCTTCTCCTTGTCCACAAAATTCCGAAGTTTTGGATCTTATGCCACCTGTCCTCCTTGACAATGGATGGTCACAAATCAATGCAAGACTTTGAGACTTTGACAAGTCCACTTCTCATGCGCACACAAGGGTTAAGTCTCATGCTCTTACCCCCATATCCAATGGTCGTTGGTCCTTCATGCTCAGACCTAACGAATGGGATCCATTCCTCTCCTATGTGCTTCCTTTTTTCTTCTGGACACTGATCTAATGGTCCAAGCTCCTCCCCACAAACAATTTGATGGTTGTTGTCACCCCTCCTCCTAAGTTTTTTACTTCTTCCACCTTGGAATATTTTTTTAGTGTTCAAAGGCTTCAACCTTTGACCTTTATCCTATGAGTCTACCTCTTTGATATCATATTCTCTCTCATAAGCATTATCTCTTCTGAGATTTTCAATTTACTCAGTATCTTAAGGGTCTCTACCCTTCTATTTCCTTTCAAAGGAAAACTTTGTGCCCTCCTGGAAACCTTCGGCTCAAAGCACACCTTGTTGAGAATTTTCTACAGAGTGTTCAACAGCTCTATGAGTATCTTCCCATGATACTCTTCTCCCTGAACTCGACAAATATTTATCTTTTTTCACATTTTCACTTGCTAGATGCCTACCTGGAAGAGCCCTACAGAGTTCTCAATGACTCTATCTCTCTCTAAACTCAACATAGAGTTATTCCTATGCACTCCTTGCACTTATGTTGATGAAGGCTCAACGGTATATCTCCTGAGCATATATGTGGTTAACTTACCTATTTCAACGCACTCCTTGTGGACAATGTGCACTCCTTGCACTCGAAAAATCAAACAAGAGAAACAATTGAAAATTATTAAATACTTCACCAGTTTACGCATTCAAACCAATCTGATTTAAGAAAATGTTCAGACTTCATTTTCTTTCCGATATCTTCTCTTCTCTGCAATAATTTTCAGGCACTAGACCCTTTCTCTCAGTCCCCAACCCATGCGATGATGGGTTGTGACCAAGTTCTAGATCACTAGATGCTTACTCGGGCTTTCGGCTTCAGAATATTTCAAAGAACCATAGAACAATCTCTCGTACTTCCAGATTACCGAACTCCCGACATAGGGCGGATCAACTTTCCACCTCTATTCATCATCCGACAAATGACACTTACTATGGAACCTCAGGTGTCTAAGTTCCATGTCTTTGGGTCTTTGGGACTTTGGAGCTTTGGAGGATCTCGCATCCACACATCCAAACAGTTAATCTCCAAACATTCCCAATCACCTTTGGTGATGTCATTACATCACATCACTTAACATTTTCCAATCACAGGGGCATGCAACAATGGTTTGGAGCAACCCACCTTTCATCCTGCAATACTTTTTATGATGACATGTAACCCCTTAGTGAAACCGAGGTTTGGATTGCGGGACCGCCTTGGAGAATTAACTCCCATGCAACTTGGATCCCCGCAATTCCTCATGGCCGTCGATATTGATGTATAGTGATCAATGCCAGTGTTGGTCCTTTGACCCTTAACTTCATTACGTAACCTCGACCCCACTAACCATTCTCATATGGAGTGATACGTGGAAGAATACTAGCGACTGACTCGTGGCCCAATCAGATGGGTGTCACATGTCACATTCCATATGGCATTTCAAACTTCTACGGGTTTAAAACCCACTGACACGTGCCACACAACCCATGTGTCCACATCAAACCAAGAAACATCACCATGCCATGTCACTTCGGAGTTTTAGACTTCGACCCTTCTCTTGTGTCTGGCATCAGACATCACTGAAGTCACGGAATCTGAAGGGCTTCTAGGTTAACTCCTATAATGATCTCAAGCCAAATTATTTCTTGGAATCACTAACTACTACTAATTTATTGAGTTATTAAATTCATACAAGATTCATCAACACATGGAGATCACAATATATTCAAGATGTAGAAGCATAAGAAAAGATCTGACCTTTTTATTATGAGCAATGTAAGATCAATACAATAGATGGCCGATCTGGCATAAACCTCAGATGGTCGTACAAGCAATAGATATGAGCTGCTACAAAATGCTCTCGACAATACAAAATAAGCCTACAATGAAGACTGAATCAAGCAGATCTGAGTCGTACTAATGCTCAACCTCCAAGCTGGAAAGTACCACATCCTGCTAGAATGCTGAAGCCCTCAATAATTTTTCCCTGCTACAAAAAGTGTCCAATCATCCTGAGAAATATGCCAAATGATAGATCAGGCAACTGTAAGGAAAACCCAGATGTCCAAATTCCCAAATCCACTCTCAAACCCCGTAGATCTGAATTCTCCACTTAATGGTGTGCCCCACTAGATGACTAAAACCCTAGCTGGTTCGGCCCTGATGAAGGAGGCCTCCAAATACTCTGAAACTCTCCAAGAATATATATTGGGCTATGAGAATCCCATGGGAGAAGTTTCAGGCTCATATCTCAAGCAGATCTCCCTAGATCTAGGTTTTACTGAATCACAAGATGTCCCTTATGGCTCCAAGATTTCCCAATATGAAGACAAATGTAGAATGATGATAACCCTCCAGAAAAGCCCTCAAACTGATGGTCCTGCCCCTGTAAACAAAACCCAACTGTCAGAATGGCTCCAGGCCCTCAGGATAAGCTGGATCAAACCTCCATCTAGATGATGGTGTGTCCTTGCTGGAAACACAAGAACAGTACGACCTGCTACCTTCTGAAGCACTAGATGGAGATGGGTTGAGACTAGAATGGTGTGGAGGAGTATTTCATCCCCGAGACCAAGCTTTGGAACAAGGTGAGTGGATATTTCACCACTGAGTTGCTCACAAGGGTTTGTACAGCAAAATCCCCAAACTGAATGCTCAAGAGCAATATAAAATGCTAATCCAAAACCAGAATGAGTAATAGGTGCACCCCAACCTCTTACTTATACTTTTCCTTCTAATTCTTTGTTGAGTTAGGTTAACTCCCAGGGTTAATCTTATATTCTTCTGTTGAGTTATCTTTTACTCCTTTATC
>ML790372.1:54833-121120 GCA_009831015.1 Picea engelmannii | reverse complement strand
ACTGGATGTTGTATCAATGGCAGATTTTTTCACCAATGGCGTTGTATTCAACTGGTGCAGCTACCTGTTGAAGGAACTACTTGTGGCCTATGAGGAAGCCTAAGAGAAAGGTGGTACTTTCACCTATGCATACTTGTTTCTTGCATTTGCAATGCTCAAGTGGATTCCACCTATCGGAAGACCATTTGTTCTTGTATATAAGGGTCACTTAGCAAAAATGGTTGAGCCCTAGCATTCAAGGGAAAACTCAGAGAACATTGCCTTCAACAACACAACGTTCTCCAAGTAGTACAACAGGCTATTTGATGTAACATAGAGGTTTTTCATTCCACATGAGTTTATTAACTACAATACAATGAACATATCATTCAAAATGAACCGACACCATACATTTGTGTGCTCTAGGTATGTCAACAGGGAGGAATTCCACTCGTGGATGTTGTCATTCTATTTGGACAAAGAGGCCTTCGACAAGGAGGTGATGTCATGGCCTGGAGTCAAATGCAACCCACGCAAGTCAGGGATGCACTATGTTTTTCCTGCTGAGTTGTTGAAGAAGAAATGTTAGGAAGTAGGGGTAGGACTGAGTTATGACCTAGCGGTATAGAAGAAAGAAGCTCTAGAAAAGATGAAATCACAAGAGGAGGAAGAGACACAACCACTAGAGTGCAAGAAAAGAAAACTGTCGATGTTCCCACAACTACCGGAGCAAGCTATGTTGAGAGGTAAGTATGACAATTAAATCCTTAGTGTTGCATTCATCACAGATCTTGTGGCCAAGAAAACCACGATGGGGATCTCGCCAAGCAAGGTTATGAACCCCCAACCCATTTCATCCACCATCCCCCACACTTGCTAAGTGGTTCGAGCAATCCCTATCATACATATCCAAGATGACCCTGAGCCTGACACCACTCCATCAACCATAATCATTGAGCACCCTCCATCACCACCACAAGCCCAGTCACCACCTTCAGAAACTGAGAGTCCACCCCAAACCACTAATCCGGAACCCATGCAGCTCGATCCCCCAGAAACACCCAAGCAGAGACCATAAATTCTTGTTCCAAATCCATAAGTACCTGAGCAGAGGATACAATTGACTCACCTGAAACCTGAAGCCTAACACCAATATATCATACCTTTTGTGTCGCATAAGGAAACTTTGTCTTCAACGAAGATGCAAACGGTAGAAAAGCCACAAGTCCCAAGTCCCCAACACACTTCATCAACGACCAAGGTTGAGGGTGCCATGGGAAGCACAACTTTAGAAGTAGAGGCACATAAAGAGGTGGATATACCATAGGTTCAGAAGGAACCTGAGATGACTTCAGGACAAAGCACAACATCATCACAAGAACAGATGGATCTAGTTCTCCAAAACCCTCAACAGTGTGTAGAGTTGCTTGCTATAGTGGGAAAACCCCTCTACGGACTACACCAAGGGTGTAAAGTCTAGGCAGAGAAAACTGTCTAAAGTATCCTACTTTTAATCACTATCCCAACATTAACCCACAGTCATACATAAAAGAAAAGAGAGAGTCGATCCCTTTGCGCTTGGTTGTTTCCTGACTGCAAATCTCCTCCCAAGGATGACCCGCATTCATCCAATGACAAACAAGAAACTACAAGCATGCATTATACATATGGATTAGTGGGCTAGAGATCATAAACAATAAATGTAAACAAATCATATAAGTTTAAGACGTCATTTGGTGGGACGAAAAAAGTACTTCTTTATATTAATATCACAAAAAGTCACTTACAACATGAGACCGACACTGCTCTTCGAATTTTGTCTTGGGCTCCTCTTCACCATGCACCAACTGCTTCCATGTCTTCTTCTCCTCTTCAATTCTCTCTTAGATAAATGGTAAATGGATTTGCAATTGGGGAAAAGGTGGATTGATAAAATGGGTAGAGTTTCTTTGCTCTTGTGCTTCCCTTTGCAATGGGACCCAAACCCCTTCTTTTATAGGCCAAAAGGGATAGTAATGGTTGGGGTGACTGGCTATGGGAAGTCAAACAGTTAAGTAATGGCCCATAAACCATTATCCTATGAAATTTTCCACTTTTCGTGATATTCAGTGAGTGTACATGGGCTATAGTGGGTCAGCAGGCATGTGTACGCAGGTAGTAGTGGTGCAGGGAGCATACACCTCCAAAGCAATGGTTTTTTGAAGAGCTTGCTCAGTGATGTCTTGGAAAATACAGAAAGTTAGATGGCCTGATTCTAGGTATGCATGTATGGTGAAATTTAGGGTTATAATAGATTCCCCCTAATGTGTGAGGTCAGAAGAGAATCTAATGGCCGAAATACATTACAAATATTCACCATTGTACGACGTGAGTGAACCCAGGGACCGGAGTTCAGGAGATTCCATCTACAAAAATAAAAATTTGTCTGACCGAGGTAGGCATACCCATACTTGGGATGAAATAAAATCATGGCTGCCAATCAAATACACTGCAGATCCATGTCATATAACTATATAAAGTGTAGCCGTGAGTAGCACACAACGAATCTACATCTCAAAAATCAAAACATATACATGTATAGTATCCATCTTCAAGAAGCCAATGACGCCTGATGGCTGTAGATGAGATCTTCAGAGCTCGAGAAAAAACTTCAAATCTTCAAAACTCGGGTAGGAGTGTAATATGAGTGTACGACTTCACTACCCAGAGGTCTACGACGGCTCATCGGGAAAAGACAAGAGGATCTTGATGATCAGGCATATAACTTCATTAATTTTGAGCAAGGACTTGATTGGTCTTTCGGGGTGGCCACACATGAGGACAAGAGACAAAATGAAAAAGGGCCGACTCAAGTTTAGTAAGACTTCCCTTGGACAAAAGAACGACAAAATATGAGACTCAAGGAGCATGGCATTGACACAAGTTCATGACACAGGAGGCAACGCGAACTCTCCAAATGTTTAGAAGGGTAACCAAATGTAGGAGGACACAACTCTGTGTAGTGAGAACAACTTCCTAAGGTCATAATAAATTCTATATCTTGATGAACAAATGGAAGAATGTGCTTTGTCCAAAGGCGACTCATTGTGCTGACAACAAAAAGAAAATACTTTTCCCTTCCTATTTTTGGGGTATATTTGATTTTTTTTGTCTTTTTCAATAATCTTGGCAAGTTTGAAAAAGAATAAAGAATGCTATGTTACAAAGGAGGATCGAGTGTCACAGACATACTAGTTCCAAGCGCAAGGAACACATTGATTCTTAGAGAAAGGGGACATATGTAGGAAAAGGACACTCGGAAAAAATCCTCCATGGGTCAAGGTGTCAAGACGTAGAGGCAAAGTGATACAAGTCTTGCGTATAAGGCATGATTTAGATGGTTCAATTGAGAGAAACATGGAGCCGGCATTAGGCCAAAGATGCAGGAATGAAAATGCGATTAATAAGACACAATGATAATGTCATTCGATGTAATTTTAGCAAGCTCATAGAACGTAAGATCGATGGTTTTTCATTTTTAGGGAGTCTAAAAAAAAATGTAAAAGGAGACTCCACTGGGGTACCTTTTTTGAAGGTAGTCTAGTTGGCTAAAAAAAGGGGTCTACTAGCACCGAGTAGATGTATTTTCAAAATCATTTTAACGAGTGTGACAAAGACAATATCACTCGACAATCTTTTCATTTTTAAGGAGTTTGAAAAGAGCTTAACTATGGACTCTGTAAGGGATGTTCTTCTAGACCAATTTAACGAGTGTGAAGAAATGAGGTCACTCGACCATCTTTTCAATTTTAGGGAGTCTGAAAAGAGCTTCACTATGGACTCCCTTAGGGGGTTCCTTTTTCATAAGTTTAGTCCCTCAGGCCCGAAAAAGGGTTAAATCTATATCTGAGAATACTCTTCTAGAGAACTGAAGCTCCTAGAGTATACCTTTGTTCGTACTTTTGACCATCCAAACCGAAAAAGGAGTAAAATACTACCGGAAAGACATGCCTTCAAATTTTAGTTTAGCGAGCATGAAGGGCCACAAGATCGCTCGACAATATTTTCATGTTTAGAGGGTCTGAAAAGGTCTTAAAAGAAGGCCCGTTGTGTTTTGTGAGTCCCGAGGGTGAGTTCAAGAGTGATAATGAATCCTACAAATGAGGCTCAAACTTGTAATCAGGAAAAAATTATAAGGACTCCCGATCCTATAGTCATTAGTGACAGTATGGACACCAAAATGCAACCAGGATCTACCTAGGGCATCCATGTGAAGGTAGGCTCTACCACTAAATTACAACACTTTTAGAGTAGGAGTGAGGGTTCTGTGTCACAATTCAGTGGGATCGATCCTATGGCAAAGAGAAAAAGACAACGAAGTGCAACAAGTGGATTTGACATCCTATCTTACATGCACAAAGTTGAAAAACAAATTTTTACCAAAAGACCTTTAAAAATGACCCATCTCTCAAAAAACTTCTCAATACCCAAAGTATTACTTATTGTGACATCCCCTGAGAAACTCAAGAACCATAGTAAACGATTTTCAAGCTTGAAAAAATGGCAAAAGGGTTCAAAAAATGACAAAAAGGGGCCAAAACATTCTATAAATAGAAAGTTGGTATCTCATTATCACCATTGTAAATTGAGAATTGACCAAAAGTCAAAAAACACCCCTTTGCCGAAATAGTTGATTCTGGGTGCTTTAGTGGACAAAACGAACTTACGTTTGGACCAAGTAAGTATACAGTAATCCCTCTTGAATTCCCATTCCTGAATTTTGTATTTGTTTTTTTTGGGGGGGGGGATGTTGACCTTTAAAGAGGTTGGCCCTACATGTGCGTGGGCTATCCAAGCACAACTCATGTGTACACATGGGCAGAAGATAAATTGTCCACGTGCACACACGAATATACCCAAGACAACCTGCGTACACCCTCAAATAAAGGGGAAAAATGGAAATGCAATATTTAACTCTCCATTCATTTGCTTTTGCAGGATGTATGTGAATTGGAGAGAGAGGGAGCATGAGGACATTGATTTTTTTGTCTCCAAGGACCCTGCTGCTATCGTTGTTTTGTCGCAATGCGGGTTGCTAAAGTTCTTCTAATGTCTATTTATGAGGGCACAACCCAGGTTGCTAAATGTATTGATAGATTAATAACATCCTGACACAGAGAAATTCATGCTCGAGGGGCAGTCATTGACTCCAATGACTGAGAACATTTACTTCCTGAATGGTCTCTCGAGGAGAGGGGATCTAGTCAATTTGCGCAATTTTCCTCCGGGGCCTCACAACATTGAGGAGTTGATTGGACTCCATTGCGAGGCTAGTACTGAGAAAGTATGTTCTCAAGTGCATCTACATAATATCAACAACCTATCACTCAAAGTGATAGTTCTACTTATTGGGAAGATCAATGGATCTGCATCTTTACATCAGGCTTCCCGGGCACACATGCATTGTGTGGTACAATGCTTAAATGCATGGATTTTCGACTAGAGTACCACCATGCTAGATTGCATGAAGATACAACTGATAGAGTGTCGAATACAGGAGCACCAAAACTTTGTGATTGGGACCATTTTGTTCTCCTTTTTCTTCGTGAGGGTACCCAGTCTGAGTCCTCGAGAGACTATATGAGGGAACGAGGCCTCTCTCCCAGTGCTATGTAGATGGGAGGTGTTTTTGCCACAACAGGGAGGAGGGGGGACCATAAAGGCCTTTGATGACAAGTTTTTTGAATGGTGGTCATGATAGATTCCGACAATAGAGGACTACCCCTATGCCGATATCAATTTTTCTAGAGATCCTGACATGCCAGTACTTCCGGGAGCGGAGCGAGGAGAGATGGGTAAGTTTTCTTTTCAAAGTTATTTTTTTTTTATGTATTTTTATATATATCATTTTTTTTGTATACCAGAGTATATGACACTTACGTATCTGTTATGTACAAATGTGGGATGAGTGTGTCCAACAAAATTTCCGAGGACTACGTGGCATCCTCGACCAGAGGAAAGACCAGCTGGAGTCACCAGACCAACAACAACAACATGGGGGCCTCCAGCCGGAGAGACTGAGAGAGTATTGAGACAGGTAGAGAGGAATGTTACCATGCTCACTCATATAGTCCCTATGGAAGAGATCAAGGATCTCCCATCGTCAATGCAACCTCACGTAGTTGGGGTGCCATGGACCTGGGTCCAGCTCTTTCGGTGTTCGACGAACGTTGTTGTTCACTACGGCAGGGCCAACAGGCCCCACCCTTAGCTAGGCTAGACTACTTACGTTCCGAGAGAACATTTTGTATATTTTTTAGGGCATAAGCCGTGTGACTCGGATTGGACATATTTTTGAGGTGCTTGCGCCCACCCATGTACTCTAATATTTTTGATATATATATGGATATTCTTCATATTTTTATGTCTTATGGATTACATCTATTTTACAAATGTATTTACATGTGCGTGTGTGTGCTTTTTATTACATGTTTGCAATATGCCAATCTAATACCTGATTAGCTAGAGTATCTATGATTTGATTCAATCTCCTAGGAACATGGATATATGTAATGTAATGAAAGCTTCGTTATAAGAGACATACCCTAAGGAACCGTTGGTGTAGTGAAGGATCGTAAACACGATAAACCCCATTTAACTGAGACACAACTAGCTGAGCGTCTAAGTAGACTTGGAGGTAAGAGATACCATGCGACAAAGCATCACGAGCAACTCTAAGATTGCATTGTATTCAATGACATTGTTTTTGGCGTCACCTAAACATAAACCTCCTGAAGATAGAAACTGGCCCTAAGGTGTGAAAATCACCCAAGCTACAGAAGCAAGCCTCCTAGTTTGTCGGCTAGCATCATCCGTGAACCCTATGAAAACCTCTGATTCACTTGACATCTTCCACAATGAAAAATATGACATCAAAAATGACACGTCCATTAAAAAAAAGATGAAAACTAAAAAGAGAATGTACATGACTATACATATGTTACATGAAGTCACCCAATGCGGCCCACCTACGAGTAATAATTCTTGAGGTAGAGCCCATTTCTGAGCTCTGCCAAAGAATTTCCCTCAAATTCCACCAGATGATAAGCGCCCTTCTTTAAAACCTCCTTCACGATGAAAGGTCTGAACCACATGGGTTTGAACTTGCCTCCCCCATGGTGTCGTTAACTTCATCATAGACTAGGACAAGGTCGCCTTCAGAGAAAATATGAGGACAGACGAACCGATCATACTGACACTTGAATTTTTGTTTGTGAGCCTCGTTAGCCAAGGCTACATTCTGACGCTACTCATCGAGCTTCTCAAGATATAATAAACACTCTTCAAGCGGTGAAGTGTCTGGAAATAACTGTACTTCCAACTTTAGAGAGGGGATCTGGCATTCTATAGGCAAGACTACTTCCATACCGTAAATGAGTTGAAAAGGTGAGAAACCAGTTGCAGTCTTAACAGATGTTCGGTAGGCCCATAATGCCGAATACAACATCAAATCACAATTTGACCTGGCTGAATCAATCGTTCGCTGTAAGATAGTCTTAAGGGATTTATTCACAGCTTCCACCTGACCATTCTCTTGTGGGTAGTAGGGTGATGAAATTTCTTGCCTCAACCCAAGATTTGATGTTAACTCGAACATCGTTTTGTTCTTAAAGTGACTAACATGGTAACTAAAAATCTCTCTCGAGATGTTGAACCTTGATATTATCTGGCTAAACAAAAAGAGAGTCGTGGTCTCGCCATCATCTTTAAATGTTAGCATAGCTTCGACCCACTTCCTGAAGTAGTCTATTGCTACGATGATATAACAATGCCCCCTTGCGGAAGGAGGGTTGCATGTAGCATAATCAATTGCCCACTTGGTGAAGGGACCAATTGTGATGATGGGAAACATGGGAATGGGGTGTGCCCTCATATTCCAAGAGAATATTTGACACGGGTGGCACTTCTTGACCGATTCAACACAATATTTGATTAATGTTGGCCAAAAGTAGTCGGCTTGCAGAATATTTTAGGTTTTTTCCAACCCAGAGAAATCACCGCCACATGCTCCAATGTGGAAATTGTTAGGCACGATTTCCTCTTCTTCATGGGTGAGACATTAACGAAGGATGCAATCTATACCTCGATGATACAGAGTGTCCTTGAGTATGATATAGTTTTTGGCCAGATGACATATGAAGCGACACTCATCACAAGAAGCAGAGGTAGGTCACTTCAAATTCTGGAGATAGATTAGTATATCTCTGTACTAGGGGTCAGAAGACGTGATCAAAAACATGTCTCCTTTGATAGCTGACTCCTCAGGGATAACATCTTCTGATTCGATCGAAATTTCTGAGATGAGTTCTGCAAAGACCAACGACTTCTTAGACTTTGCCGAAGCAAAATCCAAGTCGAATTCCTGGAGGATAACTATCCATCTACTCATATTTCCGCTAATTACACATCATGTCAACACGTATTGAAACAGATTCACAATGGCAATGATGGTGGTATTGCGAAACAAGATGTAATGATGGAACCATTGGACAGCATGAACTGCTACCAATGCAAGTTTTTCAATGTGGGAATAATTGAGTTCCGGTCCAACCAAGCCTCAGCTCAGGTAATAAATCACATATTCTGAGAGAAAATCATTCTCCTCAACCATGACCATACCTATGGTCGACTCTCTAGTGGCCAAGTACAATAAAAAATCTTTATCGTAATTGGGTGGCCGAAGCAGATGAGTAGATGTAACGACGCGTTTCAATGCTTCAAATGAGCATTGAGCAGATTCTTCCCAATGGAAAGGAACATACTTCTTCAATAAACGCATGAAACCCTTTGTGATCTCGGCATAGTTTAGGATGAAACACCATAAGAAGTTCTCTTTTCCCTGTAAACTTTGAAGATGAGGGATTGTGCATGGGGAAGGAAACTAAACTATTTACTCAACCTTTAAAGGATCAACCATGATCCCTGTTGTTGAAACTATGAAACCAAGTAGATGACCCAATGTGACACAAAAACTGCATTTGTTTGGATTCAAGTGGATCTGGTAGTAGAGACATTGCTCAAAAATAAGTCAAAGGTGTGTGGGATGATCATCTCTCTTGCGAGATCATGACGCTAAATCATAGAGATAATCCTCGACTATGTGTTTGAGGTTGTGGTAAGAAAAATACATGGCCCATTAAAACGTAGCTCCAACATTTTTCATACCAAAAGGAATCTTCCGATAAGAGAATGTACCCCATGGATAGATGAAGGTAGTTTTGTGTTGGTCTTCAGGATTGATCTGTATCTGATTGTATCCTAAAAAACCATCCATGAAAGAAAAGGATTCACAACCTGCACATTCATTGACTATATGGTCAATAAATGGCGTGGGGAAATTGTATTTTGGATAGGCCTTGTTCAAATCATGAAAATTTGTACATACGTGAACCATACCCTATTTTTTGTTGACTGGAATGGGATTTGACAACCATTGAGTCAATTGGATGGGGTAGATGAAACCAGCTTGGAGTAGTTTCTCTACTTCAGCCTTAATAGTTGCTACTTTCCTAGGATTGACTAAGCTTCTACCAGATCGACTTAGCATCAGGATATTTTGTGATTTCATGTTTGATGATTCTTGGATCTATGCCTGGTATTTCCTCATAAGACCAAGAAAAAATGTCGCAAAATTCTTTAAATAAATCTATGTAGATTTGAATCTCCTCGGGGGACTAGTCTACTATGGAGAATATAGTCTCCACGATTCCAGGGGTTCTGTAGATATCGATATGTATCGTTTGAGAAATGGTTTCCATATTTCCTTCAGCTTAAACAACATGTGTAGACAAATGATTTATGGGAGAAGCCTTATCTCCATTTATAGTCAGAGTGAATTCACCTGCTTCAATTCTTCTTAACTCTAGGAGGAAATAAGATCTATGATGGAGATCATCCCAGGGTCTTTCCAGAATAGTCATTGCCTCAATAATATCCTCGTCTGAGGGAAAGACTAAGTATAAAGAATCAGTATCAGCGAGGGAACCTTGAGCCCATATAGGCTCAAGAACCAGATATAACTCCTATGCGGGAGTCAGATTGGGGTCGGTGAAACATTGATGGACTGTAGAGTACAAAACTTCTACCGCAAACAAAGGAATGACCATGCCATAGTGCACTGTTCCTTCCATCATGGCTGATGGGGAAGGAAGAGTCCACAGATCATTAAATTAATTCATGAAAAATGAAGAGATTTGAAATATTTCATCCCTAGGTTGGTCGGGGACAGTCGACATGTAATGGACATTGTCGGTCGGAGGAAGGTAATCAAAAGTACCCATCAAAGGTGGGAAAAAACCAAAACCTATGTTGACGATGTCGGGCTGAGGGTTATCAATCATCGAGACCGTGGATACCCCCGATAAAGGGTCAGGACGAGAGAAGGATAATTGAGGACCCATAAAAATTTCATGACCACTGCTTGCATAACGTAGGTCCAACTCCTTCCTAACAAGATATTGTAGTCGAGAGACGCATCGACCACTTCAACTTTGACGCACACGGTCTTCCCTCCTAACTACATGGGAAAAGAGGGGATGATTCCATGTGGTTAGAATGAGTGACCATCAAAAGAGGTAAGAAGAGTAGGTGACAGAGATAAATGGGTTGGCCAATGGAATTCCAACATGCCAAAGACATCACACATGTCGAGGTGCCCTCATCAATCACCATGCGGAAAATGTTTCGAGTAATTTTTTTTGTGGTGTAAGCCACTACTATATGAAACACTACGTGGTAAGGAAGATGAGGTTTTAAGTCAGTTGTATCAAGCACGATCATTCCTAGATTACAAGTCTCAACAGATCCTAAGGAAACTAATCGAGCCTTTCTCTAGTAAGGGCATCTCTGGAGGACTTCACAAGGGGTGTGTGACAAATCCTCCACCACAGAGTAGTTATGGGCAACCCTTGCATTTGGGTTGTGGGTAGATTTCTTGAATGCACCTTTGGGGATGCATGTCATTGTTTCACCCAATGTATTCTCAATCTGAAGAAGAAGAGATCAGTTTTCAACTTCTTTACCCTTATCATAGGTGTTTGGCATTCCGTAGTCACGTTTCCTAGTTGTTAAGTCAACTCTACCTTTCATCATGTACACATTTGTGGAAAAAAGATTACTCGAAGATAGAGGGGGTCCCTCACTGGCCCCTTCCGTGCTTGAAGAGGCTTGAGATAAATGTTTCCCATGCAAAAATAGATTTGTTAACATGGTAGGTTGTTGCTATGCCAATAACTTCCGGGCCTCCGCAAGCTGAGGGCACTGGTGAGTCGGATGGTCTTCCTTGCAAAGATTACAGGGATACTTCAAATTCTTCTTTTCAGTGTTACCCTCACCATCATTATTGGTAGGTTTATTATCCCCCTTACCCTTCTTTCGTTCTTTCATTCTTTCCTTTAGGTTGTTGGGTGGCCTTTGGGTTTTTCGATTTCACATGTGTACATCTGATGTTTGAGTAGGGAGAGTAGTTGAACCAATGGTCTAGCTGGCCACTATCTGTTGTATTGACAATTGCTACAATTGATTTGAAAACTGATCAACAGGCTTCATTTGCGTTGAGACTACAATACCATTGACATGTGGTCCAGATCTCTATCTGGTCTTGTCAAGTATCGATCATGGTGCATCTAGTAAAACTTCGTAAATTAAACCAAACTGAGAGTAAATCAGTTCTAGTTGTTGGGCTCTCATTATCCCTTCTTCCTCTGAAAAGACCCCTGATCTTGGGACGTCTTTAGATAACTAGGGTAACAAAGACTTAAGGAACCACTCACGTAGGAATGTTGGTGGAACTGACACTTTTATCAAACTCTTCTGATGTCTCCATTCTTAGATGTGATCTAAGATATGGTTCTCTTTTGTCTACTCAAAGTTCGCCAACAATTTGGTGTCAACATCGTATCTCATAGGTAATTGGAAATGGTTTAAGAAAGCCATTGACAATTCACCGAAGGAAGAGTATCTTGAGTGGTCGAGCTTGATGTACTATTTTTTTGCACTCTCGATGAGAGTGTGTTGAAACAAACACAAATGGATGGAGTCGTCTCTCAAAGAATTGGACGAGCACCATAAATGGAAGGTAGTCTCATGATCGCCTAGATCTTCGTTAGACTTGGCCTAGAACTTTGGTATGTATGAAGGCAACTTGGTCATCATAGGAGGCCAACGCGGAACCTGACAGATGGGGTAGTTTAATAACCTTGTCAAGTCTGGCAAGTGCAGAGTTTCCAGAAATGGTAATTTGGGTTGTTGATTGTAACCAGGGAAAGAGGAGCCTGGAGTTTGGTTGGCACTAGGTTTCCAAGAAAAGTTAGGTTGTTGGCCAAGGTTCTGGTAATAACCATGGCTATGACCAGCGTACATATTTTTCACCTATTGAGATGTCATCGGTTGACTCCCGTAATAGGACGTAAAGGGTTGGGCTTGCGTCACATTCCAAGGATTTTGGGAAGGGTTGCCCCCCGCCGATCTGACAGGCATAGGTGTTGAGCCTTGCCCGAGGCTCCATTGGATATGGAAGGGGTTTCCCCTGGTCATCATCCCTATCAAGGGCACAGATCCCTTCCATAGATTCCAAGTTCCTTATGAAGAAGTAATTCCTACGTCTACCCCCTGTGCAAGAATAGTACCCTGCATAGGATTTTGTTGTCCAAAACCGGGGTTTCCCCCGGCTGAGACGACCGTTGATGAGAAAGTGTTGTTACCAAACATGTCGAACAAAGAGAATGGTGTCAAACCTACCATAATTCTATAAGAAGGTAGTCCTTGACTCCCTTCTCCAAGAGAACTATAATTTACGTTTGGCCTGGTGAAATTTTGGTGAGGTTCGCCGAGCAAAGGGGACGAAGGAGGTATATTACGCCCTCCATAATGGAAATCATTATAGGGAGCTGAAGTGCTTCCCATATATCCTTGTAGAGGAGCATTGGAGCTCCCTGAACTGATACCTAAAGTCTGTAGAGTGGATTAGGAAATTACAGTGCTCGTACCAAAGCCATTCATCCCGCATGAGAACGAAGGGTCTGTCGCCCTCTAGGTGAAAGGATCAGTGATCATTGCCATAGACAAAATCAAACCATTTCCCTAGGTAGAGGCAGTCGAGACCATAGTGGCCCAGACCGATGATTGTTGGTTAGGAGGAAGAACACCCCCTGTAGTGACAACCATAGAGGAAATATGAGTAATCCCTGAAGAGGTAGTAGTATTTGTTTCCATCGCTACTTCTGACACTACCTGATGCTCATAAGGTTGAACCTATACGACGATGGGCACCAATAGATTAGTGATTGGAAGGCTATACAGACCAAAATATTGTGCTCTGAGGTCAAAAATGATTGGTTCCTCTAGAATCAAATTTTCTCCTCTTGGAGATGAGTCGGGCACAATTTCCTGTAACTCGGTCGCCTCAAAAGACCCTTGCTGGTCTATTTTTCACCTTAGCGGTGGCGAGGGTGGCTCGATATTGACCGGTGACAGGCCCAAAATCCTTTGCGACAGGTGGAGCTCCTGATCCTCCATTATGTGAGAAGATAAAAGACACGCTAGGGATTTCTATAATCATTTTAAAAAACTAGCACACACTAGAAAAATTTCCTATGATGTAAGACAAGCAGATCACTAGCTAGTTGGAAGAACAGTTACAACAACCAACACTAGAGAAACTTACCGGTGCATGTGAAAATTGAATATGGAAGCACCCTTTGGGTATACTCTGCAAAGCGTGGTCCGATGTCTTCCCTAGGTACCGTGGTATACCCCCACAGTCACCTGTGTAAGTCACTAAGATAAAGGAAACTAGGTTTCCAATGCATGAACAATCACCAAGTAGGTACAGTAGACAGTTGGGTGAACTGCAATGAGCAGGGTATCAAGCCTAAAACCTATCAAGGGTATCAAAAGAAAGTGTTATGTAATTGACTAAGGACCTCGGATGGATTCAAGACCCACAAATCTCTATGGAAAATTCGATCAGCGGAATCCCAAGATAAGCCCTCTATATGCGTTCCTCACTATGCTTGGTCCGGCTTTGGAGGGGTTATCTCCACTACCTTTCCTCATGTGACCTCATGTTTATCCCCTGTGTTAGAGGGGGGTCCTGGATAAATTTCATGGTTACTGGACTTTCAATCACTTCCTAGCTCATACTCTTATGTTTTTTTTTGTAGCCTTGAAGAGTTTCCTCTCCAATCCTAAATCAAGGCTCTAGCCTAGACTAAATTGATGAACCCTTCAAACACAAAGTCTAATAACTTTTAATTAGGATTTAATTTTAGTGGTTGTCTTAAGTCAAAAGGAATGAAAGTGAAACCAATGATGTTCTTTAAGAGATGAAAGAGAAGAGCATAAGATGATACTGGAAACAAAAGTACTTCTTTCTTCACAACTAAAGATTTGCCAATTGAAACTCTTTCACCAAACTTTTCATAACTACTTTTCTCAGATATTTGAAAAGAAAAACTCAAAACAAGATTTCGCTCGACTACGAGCTACTTAATTTACTTAAGCATTCAAGTAAATAAGTTAAGAAAGCTTTCTTTTTCCTTGGTAAATGAAGAAAATTAACCTAAACTACTTTACGAAACAAATAAATGAAATATTTTTTTATTGTTTTATGCTTCAAAACAAGAAATTTGAAAATGAATTCTTTTCTTTTTTTCCAAATAAAAAAATGGAAAAAAGACAACAAGACAGGACCAAGAAATGGCTTATGGCCCAATCACAAATCACAGGGAGTCACTAACAATACCAAGAAGGCAGATCGAAGAAGACTCACTAACTTGTCTAAAAACACTATTTAAAGAAAAAAAAAGAAATATTTGGTCAAAATAAAGCCAAATTGAATTCATACCTAGGCTACAGACTGCTATAATAGAGACCAATACTAGATCAAGAAAACCCCTGAGGAGTGTGACTCCTGACAGGGAAGAGGATGACTGCCTATTCTTTTTACAAAAAATTTCTCAAGAGGCATGCTACTGACACTTCAATAGCCAGTGTATGTACATGGGTTGTCCAAGGGGAGGGAGTGTATGCACGCATCCAGGCCCACTATAGGCCGCGTACACCTCTATGACTCCTCAAAAAAATGAAAAAACAACAATCCATCACATGTAGGGAGTACTGGTATGGAAGACCAGAATCACTTGAATACATAGAAGCTCACATAAACCCAGAAAACAATAAATAAACTGATTCAAAGCACCCAAAAGAAATATCCCCAAATACCCTAGAGTCATCCCCAGTACGGTCGCCAATTCTGCTATAGTGGGAAAACCCCTCTACAGACTACACCAAGGGTCTAAAGTGTAAGCAGAGAAAGCCGTATAAAGTATCCTACTTTTAATAACTATCCCGACACTACCCCACAATCATACATAAAATACAAGAGAGAGAGATATGGTAGGCCTACCTTAAATTCCACATCCAGTGTTGTTCCCTTTCCACTTGGTTGTTTCCTGACTGCAAATATCCTCCCAAGGCTGACCTGCATTCATCAAAATACAAAAAATAAACTACAAACATGAATTATACATATGGATTAGTGGGTTAGACATCATCAACAAGAAATGTAAACAAATCATATAAGTTTAAGACGTCATTTGGTAGGACGGAAAAAGTACTTCTTTATATTAATCTCACAAACTGCTTCCTGGGATCCTCTACACTATGCACCAACTGCTTCCACATATTCTTATCCTCTTCAGCTCTGATCCAGATTTTATGAGTAGAATGAAATGAATACAAATTATTAGCAGGTTCTTAACACAAAGTAAAAGAGATACAGTAAAACTAGTTTTTTATTCAATAATGAAATAAGATGAAACTGTAAAATGCAACGGAAACAAGCTTGTTGGAATGGTGGCGGATTATCTCTGAGAAGAGATGTGACGGTTGCACGCATTTGCAAGAAGAAAATTACAATGAGGCTCTGAAGGCCTTTTTACCATAAACAAGAATGCCAAAAGCCCTATAAATCCAAAAACCTAACCCTAGGAGATGAAGTGCCAAAAGTCATGTGGACCCCGTTTGGGTAAGTTAGTACATCAACTTCCCAGGGTCGTAACGTTTGCATACGATCTCCGTTTTAGGCATGTGATAGCCCATTGGAAAGGTATCATCGAGGAGATTCATTTTCAGGGATCAATATTCCTTCAAATATAATTGAGTAACTCGATCCCAAAAAACCTTCATTTAGGCCCTCAAAATGGCCCCGGAAGTTAAAACTGCTAAAAATAGTAAATTGCCAAAATTGTTAGAAAATTATTTTGAGCGAATTCGAAAAGGTGGGTGGCCACTGATATCCATATGGATCAATCCTCCCTCCTTATGGAGCAATGGTATCCAATGCATTGAGGTCCCCCATCATATGAGGAAATTTCTACTGAATTTGGCCCCGGGTGAGCCACTTGCCTTGGTGCAGGAGTTGCCCTGCTTTGACGACTCAAAAATGTTGGATCCTTTGTTGTCGAGTGCCCTTTATCTGTGTGTCCAAAATATGACCATTGGATGTTTGTTTTATGCAGTGAGGGTTGAGCTCTGTTGGTGTCAACTGTTATTCTACTTCTGAGGTGTCCAATAATGGTGGGAAATAAGGGCGAAGGAGATCCACGTTGAACAATGGGTGCAAGCCAAGGAAGGGAGGAATGTTGAGCTCAAAAGATTTGTCCCCCACGGCCTTAGTGATAGTGTATGGATCATAACAGAGTGGGAAAATATTCTGATGGGGTCCTATAAGTTGTTCTTTTTGCAAGTTTAACCAAACTTTGTCGCCCACCTAAAACTTATGTGCCACCCGATGTTGATCATGGTGTTGTTTGCACTTGTCATTACACTTCTGTAGGATATCTTAAACCTATTGGCGTATGTGTTGGATCTGCTCAATGAACCAGGTGGATTTTTCAGCTTCAGTTGGAGCAGGATATGAGTTGGTCAAGGTGACCGCATGGGGAAGTGCAACATCTATGGGACCCAATGGTTGGAATCCCAACCCCACCTGAAAGGGGCTATGGCTGATTGAGCTATGTAGGGCTTGGTTGTAGCTATGTTGGACATAGGTAAGGCTCTCATCCCATGTGTGAGGGTGCTTTGAATTATGCATGCGAAGGATATGCACAATAATTCAATTTACAACCTCGGTTTGGCCATCTGTTTGGGGGTGGAAGGTCGTGGATTTGGTGAGTTTGGTGTCCAACAGTGACCAGAGGCTCGACCAGAATGTGATGAGAAATCAACTATCCCAATCTAATACAATGATTTGTGGGATTCCCAAATGTACAGAGACTCGTTCAAAGAAGAGATTGGTAGTGGCCTCTGTTGTGATGCTCTTCTTGCAGGAAAACATAATCACCATCTTAGAAAAGTGATAAACAACCACAAAAACATAGTTATTTCCTCGCTTGGTGGATGGGAGGCCCGACATGTAGTCCATTGAGATGGATTCCCATGGCCTGTGAGGAGTAGGAAGAGGGGTGTATAGGCCCTGTTTCTTAGTGGTCGGTTTGGAAATAATGCAGGCAATGCAGGACCTGATATACTTGCTGACCTCCTGTCGAAGTTTCGGCTAGTAGAAATGTTTATGTAGCATCACCATTGTATTTTCAATATCGAAGTGTCCTGCCACCCGAATGTAGTGGGCTTCCCAAATCAACTTTATTTGCTCACTTGAAGGAACACAAATATGGCCCAGACGACACAACAACCCATCTTGAATATGGAAATTATCGACAACTGCGTTTGCACCCAACATTTGGTAGGTGGTGGTGAAGTCAGGATCTGTCTCATAGAGTTGGGGCCATCCATATGTCTCATGGACACAAGAGTCTAGCACCATGGTGAGTGTTGCGGCTGGCAGTCTACTGAGGCAATCAGTGACACGATTGGTGCCTCCCATTTTATACTTGATGTTGAGGTGGAATTGCTGCAAGTATGTGGACCACTTTTGATGGTGGTCATTCTACAATTTTCCCTATGTCTGCATGAACTATAGTGGCTTATGATTAATGTGGATGACTGTCTCCTTCCCAAGAATGTAATGTCTCCACTGGCGGCAGGCTTGTACAATGGAGTAAATTTCCTTGTCGTAAGTAGGGTACTTACAAATAATATCTGATAGTGTCTCACTATGATAGGCCATGGGGTGGCCATGATGAGTGAGAATGGTGCCAAGAGCATAGTCCGAAGCATCTGTCTCAATTTCAAAGGGATGTTGTAGGTCTGGTAGTGAAAGTACTAGGGCTGAGCACAAGCACTGCTTCAAATCATTGAACGCTTTTTTTTGGGACCGGACCCATGCAAATTTCACCTTACCACCACCCCTGTTTATTTGGCTGAGGGCCCATGCAATATGGGAGAATCCCAACAATAACCTTCTTTAGAAATTGGCAAGGCCCAAGAAGCTCCGAAGCTCAATGAGTGTTGTTGGGGTTGGCCAGTCATGGATGACTTGGATCTTGGCTAGATCCACATGTACGCCATGTTGATCAATGATGTATCCTAGGTAATGGTCCCTGCCAAAGGATCATTTTTTGAAGTTGGCATATAGCTTGTGCTGTCGTAGGGTGTGCAGAACCTGTTGAATATGCTGCAAGTGTTTGGCCCAAGCCTTGCTGTAAATTAGAATGTCATCCAGATACACCATTACAAAAGTATTGGTGAATGGTCACATGATATCGTCCATCATCCTCATGAAAGTGGCTGGAGAATTTTTCAAACCAAAGGGCATGGCCAACCATTCAAAAAGGCCTTCCTTTGACTTGAAGGCGGTCTTCCATACATATTTCTATTCTATTGGGACTTGGTGGTAGCTAGACTTCAGATCAATCTTACTGAAGTATTTGGCCCCCCTGAGTTGATCAAGGAGGTCGTCGATTCAGGGAATTGGGTACCAGTTTCTGACTGTGATTTTATTCAGAGCCCGTTAATCAATACAAAGTCGCCAGGTTCCATCTTTCTTCTGTACCCGCATGATTGGGCTCCCACAAGGTGATCAGTTAGGATAGATGTGCCCCTTATGGAGTTGTTCTTGGATTAGTCGCTTGATATCCTCATTCTCTAACAAAGAGCAGTGATAGACTGACCCATTGGGAAGTGGTGTGCTGGGGGTCAAATCGATGGGGTGCTTGACCTAGCAGTGAAGAGGTACCCCTGTAGGTGAGGAGAATATATTCGAGTATTCTTCCACGACCTTATATACTTGCTTCTATTGTGTGGAGAGGTCGGTTGTAGAGACCCTGGATGTGGCTATGATATTTCTCTTATTCTGAGAGAGAATCACGAAGAAGACAAACTTCCCCATCTGAGAGATGACCTTCCTACATTGCTTAGCAGAGATCAAGGAAATATCACTAGGTGTGACTTCCTCGGGTATCATGTGCAATTTCCTGCTTGAAGTAATAATAACACTACGAGGCCTAGATTCATATACAACATGACATTTCCATAAATAAGGTTGTCCCAAAAGAACATCACAAAATTTGAGAGGAGAAACATCACATAATACCTCATCTTTGAAGGGCTTGATGCTGAACAGAAATCGACACTGTTGGTTGATGCGGAGATCGCTTCCTTGGCGGAGCCATCCAATGGTGTAGGGTTGTGGGTGCGGCGTTGTTGGCAGGGAAAGATGCTTGATGACCTCTACTGAGATGAGGTTCTTCTGGCTAGCGCTATCAATGATGAAATGCAGCGGGGTGACTTTTACCCACATCTCTGAATGGAAGAGGTGCTCTCCTTCTTCTGGCTCATCTGGTTCCCCAGGCTGGAGCTTGGTGGTAGAAACAGTGGCACTGGGTTCCACATCAGTGATCTGTCTTCCCCTTTCTTTTTCTGGCTCAGATTCAGAATCCACATCTGATTCAGAGGCTTTCAATTTGACCACCAACGACTACTTTGAGCAGTAGTCAGCAGTGTTATTCCAAGGGCTCTTATGGAAGTTGCACCACTTCCCGGTATCTTTCTTTGTCTTTCCAGTGTCCTTCTTTGCTTGTGGCTTGGAATGGTTGTCCTAATATTGTTGATCTTTGCTCTATCCTTTTTTCTTTGGATTAGGGCCAATCTTTCCTGGATTTTGTTGTGAGGGGTTCCCAAGCCCAAATTTCCACATCTTTTGTTTGAGCTTCTGCTTGATTTTGACGGCATATGGGTAGGCCGTGCCCAAGGATGAGATGTCTAGAAATTCCATTTCAGTCTAGATGTATCTATGTAGAGCACCATGATACTTGAGCACCATATGTCACTCTGAATCTTTGATACCTATTTTGGTGTGCAACGTATGGAAGATATTTGTGAAATAGGGCACTGCTTGGTCTCTTTCTTGCCACAGTGTGGTCCATTTGGTATACAGGTCATCATAACTTTCGACAAGGTAGTATTGTTCCTTAATAGAATCCCTGAAGGATTCCCAGGTGGTTGTGACTAAAAATAATGAGGTTTCCTCTATTTCCTTTATCTCACAGAAAGTTTCCCACCAATATTTGACATGGGGAATGGCTTTGAGGAGCGCAAAAGTAATTTTTTCTCTATTCAAAAAGTTATGGACAGAAAAATACCCTTCTAGTAGATTCAACCACTTGTCTACAACATCTGTGTCTATATGACCTTCAAATATAGGAATATGTAAGTTTATTTGTACCTTTAAGGGGGCGGCGCCTCCGTTCGAAGAAGATGCATCGCCTGTTGGTAGTTGCCGAAGGATTTGCGTGAAACTATCCATCATCTCGTTCCTCTGTTGCATGAGGGATTCCTCAATAAATAGTTTGAAAGGATATCCTATCTCATCATATTTATTTTCTCCTACCATGAGATGTTTCTTGGGCATGCGAGAGCTTCTGTCCTCAAGAAAAACCAACTCGAGACCCAACTCTTTGTACTCCGACCTCATTGGGGACATGCATTAAGACGACAAGGAGCATACCTCTCTGATACAACTGATCCAGATTTTATGCGTAGAATGAAATGAATAAAGATTATTAATAGGTGCTTAACATGAAATAATAGAGATACAGTAAAACTGATTTTCTATTCAATAATGAAATAAGATGAAACTATAAAATGCAGTGGAAACAAGCTTGCTAGAATGGTGGTGGCTTATCTCTGAGAAGAGATGTGACGGTTGTGGGAATTCTCAAGAAGAAAATTACAATGAGGATATGAAGGCATTTTTACCATGAAAAAGAATGCCCAAAACCCTAGACATCCAAAAACCTAACCCTAGGAGATGAAGCACCAAAAGTCATGTGGGCCCCGTTTGGGTAAGTTAGTACATCAACTTCCCGGGGTCGTAACTTTTGCATATGATCTTTGTTTCAGGAATGTGATATCCTGTTGGAAAGGTATCGTCGAGGAGATTCATTTTGGGGGCTCAATTATTAATTTGGATATCATTGAGGAACTAGATACTGAAAAACCTTCATTTAGGCCCTCAAAATGGCCCCGGAAGTTAAAACTGCAAAAAATAGTAAATTGCCAAAATTGTTAGAAAACTCTTTTGAGCCAGTTGGAAAAGGTGGTTGGATATTGATATCCATTTGGATCAAGTTCACTCTTAGGGAAATGGTAAAGGGATTTTCAATTAGGGCAAAGGGGAATTGATAAAATGGGCAGAGTTTCTTTGCTCTCGTGCTTCCCTTTGCAATGGTTCCCCAACCCCTTCTTTTATAGGCCAAAAGGGATAGTAACAGTTTGGGTGACTGGGTATGGGCAGTCAAACGGTTAAGTAATGGCCCATAAACCATTATCCTATGCAAATTTTCACTTTTCATGATATTTTTTGAGTGTATGTGATCTATAGTGGGTCAGTAGGCATGTGTATGTGGGTAGTAGTGGTGCAGGGCACATACACCTTCAAAGCAATGGGTTTTTGAAGAGATTTTTCAGTGATGGCTTGGAAAAGATAGAAATTTAGATGGATTGATGCCAGGTATGCATGTCTGGTGCAACTTAGGGTTATAACATTGTTGCAACTCTATCTAGCCAGAACAAAAGTTCTAATTCTTCTGCCATCACCGTAGAGGTTGAGGCTTGTGCCAAGACCATCTACAAGAGAGGAGGAGGTTGAGACTCCCTCAGATCACTCAACAACCAGTGGAATTCCACTGCAAGTCCGAGAACCCAGGGACACCACCCCTTCTTCCACTAACCTTTCACAATGACCAACAATGCAACTATTTAGAATGAATAGAGCCTCAACTAATCAACTCGAGCAGAGGTTCCAACAAGTTTAAAGGTATGCAGAGTTCACGAGGGAGGAAGCACTTATTTCTCAAGTGGGCATAGAAAATGAATAACACACCAAGATACAGGTGGAACACAAACTGGAACGATTTTCGGAGAGGCTTGTTGAAGCCTGGCCAGAAATATGGAAGGTCGCAACCCAACTACCAAAATCTAGTGATGCAGGAGAGCCAAAGCATGAGATTGAATTACTCCAAAGAGCATGGTCACAATTGTCCATTTGCACAGAGAATCTGGAAGTATAGTTATGGCAGAGTCAACAAGAAGCATGGCGACAACCTCAGAAGCTACAAAAGCATATGGAGAAAATAGTTCTAGAAGGCAACAATGCTCGAGCAACACTACACAAGCACATAGTTGAGTGCACAAAGATATTCTGAAAAGTCAGCGATTGGATGGGAATTATCGCTAGGTGAAACCAGACTCTAGAGGACGTGTGTGCACAAATACAGTTGTTGAATGAGGAATTTGTAGTCACTATGGATTTTTTGGAGTAAAAACATAAGTTCGATCAAATTCAACAAGTCGATAATGAGATGAATGCTCTGTTTGAGGCGCAATCTGTAGACAAGAAGGAGTTATGTGAATTTCAACCTACCATTCAAACAATATACATGCAAATGCATCATGTCAATGCAAAAATAGACCCTGAATGGAACTCTTTGGTCACATCCAAGCCCAAAGGATGTATCACATATGTGACCCAAGAGCTCGTCATCGAGGCCTCACTCCTTTCTAAGAAATGGATGCATAAAGTTGGGAGCTTTCAAGAAGTCAAGAAGTGGGCCCTATATTTGGTCCAAGACTTGAGACCTTCATTTGAAGAGGCAGATAAAGAGAAATTACAATTAGAAGAGGACAGTAAAGAGGAAAATTAGGACAAGGGAAAGCAACAATTACTCCTAGAAGCTGCGAAATAGCCAAGTACTTGACTCGAGGGCGAGTCAAGGCTTGCATTCAAAGGAAGTTGGGCCCTTCATTTTTTTGAAGCTGTGCAAGAAGGAATACAATCCCAATATTTTTTTAGCATGAGTTTCTCAAGCTACAAAAGAATCTAGACAATAGAGCGAGGAAAAGTAATAGAAATCACTTGTGGAAAAGGACAGTGCAACACTAGCAAGGAAAAAGAAGTTGCAATAGAACAAGAAAGCTTGTGAACCCAAAGCTAGAATATCCTACTCAACTTATATATATGAGATTTATATGATTGTAAAATGGTTGTTCTTTTTGTTTTTGTTGGCTATTTTTGATAGGTTAGGTTTTGTTGTTGTTAGCCAAATGTTGTTGGGTTTTAGTTGAGAAAAAGTTTTGTAAATGTAATCTGTATACAGTTTTGGGTAGATAGAGCTTTGTGACCTGAGTCCAGAGCCAAAAGTATGTAACATAGTCTTACTTTGTATCTCAGAGGTTGTATCTGATAAGTTTTGATGATAATATATAAAGAAGGATCCAAAATTTTGAAATATGATGCGTCATTATGTGTTTATTCTTATGAATTGTATCTTTACAGTAATCCTTTGTGTTTGATAATCTCCATATGATGTTTCTATGTATGAATGATTTTCACAACTTAAGTATATTTGGTTTCTATGTGTATGAGCTCTGATATTTTCTGTAGTTATCCTGTCTTGCGCAATATCATGGTGAATCTTGAAGGTTCTGGGAACCCACCTACGCATTCTCTTTTCCCTTCCCTATCCTTTTGTCTTAGTTGTGCTTTGGGTGAGACTTCTTCTCTTCAGTGGATATGAAAATTCTAGTGCCCTAGACTACATGGTACCTTTTTTTGGTAACCTGAGAAGGTACATGGTTTGATCAATTTTGCACCAACAACTACACATTCCCGTTGTATTTCCATGAAATTTTATGTTTAATGCTTTACCCATATTCTATGGAGGTCTTTATCCTAGTTCTTCAATCCTCCTTCCTTTCTATGACATTTTCTTGTTCATATTTCATTTTTTTTAACATTTTCTGATTTAGAACTTTGATTCGCTTATCTCTTCAAATGTTTATTGTGGCTTTCCTCAATATATTTTATTGCTTTTTCCTTTCTTTTTATTTTAGTCTATAATACAATATGATACAAATACTATGGTACACTGTTACCCATGATTTTGGTCATCATGATGATGTATTGATGATGGTGTACTCAGGATCTTCATAAGAACTTTCTCCTGAGAAAATTTACTTTCATCTCTTCCCAGAAAACTCATTTTTGAAGAAGGTTCGCAGGC
Organism: Picea engelmannii; assembly: GCA_009831015.1. Taxonomy (NCBI): domain Eukaryota; kingdom Viridiplantae; phylum Streptophyta; class Pinopsida; order Pinales; family Pinaceae; genus Picea; species Picea engelmannii. Next base: position 96,638 of record ML790372.1, on the reverse strand, counting down.
TGCTAGTATATTTGGGTGCGAGAATGACCGATTCTCATAGGATACTTTAAGGTAGGGTGTGAACTTCTCACACTGTGTTGAATAGATAGGGTGTGAACTCTTCCTAAAGCATGGAAAAAGATGAATTCTTGATGCTTCTAGAAGGGAATCTTCTAGAAGGATGGGTTGGCATTCGAATGGTTATCCTAGTACTGGATTCCCTGATATTTTGGGATCATTCTTATCCAAGTAACTATCTCATTCTCTCTTATATATTGAGGTAATTCTCATGGAAAAGGTTAAGCAAGATTCATTGGAGAATTGATGAAAGAATTGTGTGAAGGACTGAAGCTACAACAGCTTAGAGACTCCAACAAGTTTATCCAAAGGAGTTGATTTTATTCATGCAAGTGAGCAAGTGTGTGTGTCGGAGCCAAGGGCCATTGAAAGGAAGTTTGTGACATCAAGGCTCAGGTTGTAATATTTACTTTCCATTAATATGATATAGTAGCATGTCCCTTTCCCATAAAGCTATTTCCACTTTATTGTATAATTACTTGATCATATACATAGATTGACTGTTGAATAGATTGTGCTATCTTCACTTTGGTTGGTTTGTGTTGTCTTGGTCTTGGCTGTACGAGAGCACTGGAGCAAAGAAGGAGAAACAAAGACCATAGGAAGCGATAAGAAGGTATGTTATTTGTTCTTTCCTCCTATTTAATTCAATAGTCAAAATCTAGGGAAAGAGTCATGTTTTGTCTTGCTTTGTTCTAGATCTAGGTGGATCTAGGGAGATCGGTTAGTGTCCGCACCTACGGATTTATCCAATAACAAAATTGGCAACTCCACTGGGGAAAATCCCTTTTTCTTTGTGGATTTTGGTATTTTTCTGTGGTCATTTTCTCTTGTTTTAGTTTTCTCCTTTCCTATCAATCTCTGAGTCTTCAGGATATCCTAATAGATCCTCTGGGTCCAGAGGCCTTTTCAAATTTTGCTTCATTTTTTAAAAATTTGACTAGTTTCAGAGGTTCTCGCACTGCACTTCACTGTAGCCTGCGAGGATGCATAGAGTTCGCACTCTACCTTTAGGTTGCAGTGCGAGGTTCTCACACTTTTCTCAAGGGCCACCTGCGAGAATCACTAATTCTCGCACTATGTAATACTACCAGCCTGCGAACTCATTTTTTCAAAATTTTGGATTTGAGTTTTGTCTTCTTCAACTACCCAGATCAGTATAAGTTCCTTATAAGAGTTTCTTGGACCATTGATTGATGTCTTTCTTGTCTTCGTTTGCCTGCATGAACAGTCTTAGGATTGCAAGGCTTTTCTTTTCATTTTTGTCTTGACTTTCGTTTCTTGACTTTTCTTGGCATAACCATACTCTCTGATTTCAGAATCTGAGTGTGTTTGATTAGTTAAGAATCGGTGATCGGTTGAAAGTTGAGTTTTCTTGGTCTTTATCATTTGCTTATTGTTTGAAAGATCACTTTCCTCATGCAATTGAAAAGACTATTTTTGGTTTCTTTGTTTTAACAAAGTTCATTATTGCTTTTAGTGAAATTTTTGAAACAAAAAGATTTAATTTCTTTCTTTATATTAGATTGGGGGCATCCTTGCATTTGAAGTAGCGAAATTGCATGATTCTTGGCATTTTTTGATCTTAAATTATGAAAAAGTTTCCCCCTCATGGCCAGGGTGGGGCCATGAATTGTGCATTGGTGTTCAGTACCTTTTTCTCCTTTATTGCGAATCTTGAGATTGATGTTTTTTAAGATTTTGGGACATTGTGCATCTAGGAATGATAAATGTTTTCTCCTTCTTGTAGCATAGATTTCATCGAAATGAAAAGATTGCATCTTCATATCTTTGCATAATTTTCGAGTCAGTCAAAACACCATATTCTCCACGCCATCTTCCTTTCGAGTAACAATATCCATAAAATAAAGCACTTATAAAAATTGATTAGACATTTTTATCTTTTCTGGTAGCAAACCTACATTAGATTAGTAGTAGGGATTTGGAATAGGTGTGAAAGATAACTTTCCAAAGTTGCAAACAAACATAGAATCTTGAGGTAGGGAGCGTTTAAATCCACTTATTACATATTCTCCTGGGAAGCCTTTCTAACACATGGCTCAATCACAAGGTCGCATTGAAACTAGCAGAGTTACTCACCCTGCTTTGTTGGTCTTGGTGTAGAGATTGCACGTATTACGGGGATCACTCGGAGGTATACCCACAATGATGAGTGGAAGCCTTTTGAGTTGATTTCGGGATAAATACCCTGCCCTTGCGTGTGGATCGGACTATCGACTGTCCCCCTAGGATTTATTGTTATTGGTGGTAACCTTAGTGGTCTATCTTTCTAGGTTCTTTACCCGAGGTGACTGTGGAGGGGCAAGTCTTCATGGTACCTAGAATCGACGTTGGCCAAACTCACTCTGGCTTCTTGGAGAGTATACCCACGATTATGTGTGGGAGCTTGCACTAGGGTGTAAGTCCATTAAGCAGGTCATCAACGTAACTTTTCCACCAGCTCTATCTCAGCCCCTTCTTACATTGTTCCCGCGACGTTGGATTTCATCACCAACTAGTGTGTTCATTGTGAGAAGGCTTTGTTTGTTTGCTTGCTTCCTAGATTTTTAGCGTGTGCTGGTTTTTTTCCCTAGCAGACTCTAGGTTGGATTTATTTAATGGCGTCAATTCCTGGAATGACCAATGAAGGAACCCCTGCTCCAGGGGAACCTTTTGTTTTTCCCTCTTATGGAAACATTGGTCCTCCTCACCTTGCTACTTTGAGCCTTCCAGGTCTCATAATTGGATTACCGGTATGGTTTTTTTCCACTCAGGTAATCCTGAATGTAGTAAGTGCTTCAGTCGTAAGAACTTCCCCCCAAGAGAATCAACCTCATGTTGATTCTTCACCGTCTTCACCAATAAGGTCTTCTTCATCTTCTTCGCTTGCAAGGTTGTCTTTCGTTTCATCTTCTTCGTCGAGTGAAATTTATGAAGCTAGTAACCCGGTGAATAAGAAGAAGAAGAAAAGGAAGAATAAGAAGAAGAAAATTAAGCAAGGATCCAAACTTCCAACCACTGTCAAACATGTTGGAAAACAACCATTTACTGTTATTCGTGCTGGAAGTGTTGATGATGTCAAGATCACCCAAACAACCCGTAAGCCCAAGTACCCTTACAGGCTTTGTAAGGGTATCCATATTCTTAAGGAATGCCCTAGTCTATCCAAGGTTATAGAAGCATGGTCTACACGTCCTCGCCAACCCACATTGTTAGCCTCTAAACAACATGTTGACAAGTCCCCGTCAACTAGTCATGATACGGTTGGGAAGAAGAAAAGTAGAGTCAAGTTCCTGTGTATGTTATGCAAAGGGAGCCATATAACTCATCTTTTCCCTCATATGGACAAAGCCTTGAAATTATTGGAAGACATGACTGTTTCACAGCCTCAACTCCCAGCTGCTTATCACAATCTTTCTCTCAACCCACCTGTAGTTGATGGAATCATCACTCTGGTCCCTTCATCAGTCAATCTGGTTAATCATGTCGTCAATCCGGTCCCGTCCTTAGTTGAACCAGTTGACAAAGTGGTTGATCTGATACCATCCTCGTTCAATATCATTCTCCCCTCAGAGAGCGAAACTAAAGAGGTCGATTCGATCCCATCCTCGATCGATCCCACTCTCCCATTAGAGAGTGTCACCCAAGTGGTCGATCCATTTACACCTGTCGACCCCATTCTCCCCTTGGAGAATGAAACCCAAGTGGTCAATCTGATCTCATCATCGGTCGATCCTACTCTCCCGCTAGAGAGTAAACCCAATACTGCCCACATTTTTCTCATTGATACAGAATCCCCCGTGCCGAGGGGTATTCCTCCTTTTCCTATAGAAGCCCCCCCCAAGTATTGAGGCCATCTATTTTGATTGGGGTGTGCTAACTGGACCTCATCTTCCCTCTTACATTCCTTTCCAAATTACAGTACAGTTTTTTGGTCGGGACATTCCTCAAACGTTGATAGATGAAGGTTCATCTGTTAGTATTTTTTCCTCTATTGCTTGGCAGGCTTTGGGTTGTCGTCAGCTTGTGCTAGTTACGCAGAATCTGTTATCTTTTAACAGAAGAACTAGTCAACCTTTAAGGAACCTTCCTTAGTTTCCTATAACTTTGGGAGGGAAAACTGTCTTCATTGATGTCATGGTAGTCCAAGACCCCTTGTATTTTTCTTTACTCCTTGGGCGAGATTATGTCTATGCCATGAAAGCTATTGTGTCTAATCTTTTTTGTGTGATATCTTTCCCTCACGATGGAATAATGGTGACTATTGATCAACTTTCATTCATCGGTCCTGACAGGATTGCCTCCCTAAATGGTTTTTTTATGCATACGGTATCACCCCCGCCACAGGTCAATTATGTGGCGTTGTCGCCCATGGATTCAACTTCTGATGACTTAGATTCAATAGTTGACATGGTGATCTCTTCGATAGGGTTGTTAGAGCCTGATCTCTTTACTCCTGTCACAACCCTTGACATGGTGTCCTTCCAGAGTGTGTTTCTTCCGTCAAATGAATACCTCTTGGAAGCCATGACCGAGTTTTTTTCTTGACATGGTCTCCTTCTGGAGCATTGTCCTCTTGGAATCCATGATCAAGAAGGTTCCGAGGATAGTTTTTGCGTCTCTGTGGAAACCTCGTTAAAAAATGAAACAAAGGTTATGATCATAGTTCTTTTCCTGTGTCAAGCTCATTAAAAAATGAAACAATTACCTCGCTTGAACCTTCTCTTCATCCACCCTTCTCCTTTTTATCATCTCCTAGAGAAATTGGTGACGACCTCAGAGCCGGTGAATGAATCGAAGCTTGGAGGGCATGTCTCCAGCCTTTGATGATCATTCTGGATCTATGCCACTAGTTTTCAAGCTGGGGGCATATCGAGCGTGGTCTTTGTCTGTTCTTGCACTCGAAAATACATGAGAATGCGATTGAGCATACTTTTATCACTTTTTCGGGCTCAACAAGGTTATATGAAAAAGGAATCCCCCTGGAGTCCTCTTTAATCTCTTTTCATACTCTCTAAACATGAAAAGATCACCGAGCGACCTTGCTATTTTCACGCTCGATAAAGTATTTGAAGTAAGCATATGGTGAGCGATAATTTATCTCTTTTTCGGTCTCATCCAGACTATGTTATGAAAAAGGAACTGAGAGAGTTCTCTTTTAAGTGTTTTTCCAAACTCTATAATCATGAAAAACCTTCGAGTTTTCTATCTCTGGACTCGTTAAACAAACATTGACAGACCCGTAATGGGATCGAACCACTCCTTCTTAGGGTTCATTAAACATACTCCGAGGGACTCGTCTGAAGGATGAGCTTATATCAACAAGCATATGTTATCCTCCTCAAGCTTGCGTAAAAATAAAGAGGTACTCACCATAAATGGCGGGGGAAAATTTGGGAAAGGGATATGTCTTCATCTTCATATTAATTGGCAGTAAGTGTCATTCTTGAACATGACACCCCTTATTCATCATTTGAAGTCGGTTTGGGAAATCCATTTGCCTTTCATTCAATTTGCTACAAGGTCATTCCCTGTTTCGTCTTTGAGTCAATGCTACCAAATCATTGGTCATGTCGTTCATATGTTCAAGAGAAGTCCATCTGAAACCTATATTGAGTCGGCCATCTACAGTTGTCCATTCTTTTCGTGTCGGCCTTCCCTGTGTCCGGTCCAATTCACATCATACTCTGTTTCACCTTCAAAATCTGTTACTCATTTCATGTCATTGATGGGGGATACATCAAGGCCCTCCTGTGACGAGTTTTGTTCCGTTGACTTTAGCTCATTATCTGGAATCAAGACTTAGAAATTATTTGGTACCTTGGAGCCTGCATGCCTCAATGGCAGGTTTCCTCGCTTTCGACAGTGGGTTTACATCATTGACCACTGATTGAAAGATTCCATTGGATGTTCGACTTCAACTCATTTATTCACACTCAATGGATTGTACTAGGGTACCTTGGGAGTCATTGACATCAATGGTGATTTCCCTCGCACTTGTTAACGGTTTCATCAATGACTGGTAATCAAGTGGTTTATGCCATGTTCGACTTCAACACATGTAATCACATGGTTAGATTAATACTTTGGGCGATGAGATTAAATACCCTGGATATCATCTCTTTTGTTCAGATTGAAATGGAGTATGTATAATTTGTGACACATAGATCCACTGTGTATGTCTCGTGGCTATGTCGTCTTAATTTGAAATTTCTTGCATAGATCCACAGTGTATTCCTGGTGGCTATACTATATTTTGACGGCAGAGATCCACAGTGTATGATTGGTGGCCATGATCTATGCCTATAATGTCATCAGTCTATGATCTAAGTATGGGAATGCCTACCTCAGAATTGGTATATATAATATTCTGCAAATGCTTGGTTGTTCGCAGGTTTCTGATTAGATGTGCTCTTGGTTTCTGACACACACATGTAGCTTACAAAGTCTTTCGGCTGTCACTGGTTCCAACCTCATACTTTGGGGGGCATTCTTTTACCCATGATTTTGGTCATCATGATGATGTATTGATGATGGTGTACTCGGTCTCTTCATAAGAACTTTCTCTTAAGAAAAGTTACTTTCATCTCTTCCCAGAAAACTCATTTTTGAAGAAGGTTCGCATGCTGCTAGTATATTTGGGTGCGAGAATGACCCATTCTCACAGGCTGCTTTAAGGCAGGGTGTGAACTTATCGCACTGTGTTGAATAGATAGGGTGCGAACTCTTCCTAAAGAATGGAAAAAGATGAATTCTCGATGCTTCTAGAAGGGAATCTTCTAGAAGGATGGGTTGGCATTCGAATGGTTATCCTAGTACTAGATTCCCTGATATTTTGGGATCATTATTATCCAAGTAACTATCTCATTCTCTCCTATATATTGAGGGAATTCTCATGGAAAAGGTTAAGCAAGATTCATTGGAGAATTGATGAAAGAATTGTGTGAAGCACTGAAGCTACAACAGCTTAGAGACTCCAGCAAGTTTATCCAAAGGAGTTGATTTTCTTCATGAAAGTGAGCAAGTGTGTGTGTCAGAGCCAAGGGCCATCAAAAGGAATTTTGCAACATCAAGGCTCAGGTTGTAATATTTACTTTCCATTAATATGATACAGTAGCATGTCCCTTTCCCATAAAGCTATTTCCACTTTATTGTATAATTCCTTGATCATATACATAGATTGACTGTTGAATAGATTGTGCTATATTCACTTTGGTTGGTTTGTGTTGTCTTGGTCTTGGCTATATGAGAGCACTGGAGTGAAGCGGGAGCAACAAATACCATAGGAAGCGATAACAAGGTATGTTATTTGTTCTTGCCTCTTATTTAATTCAATAGTCAAAATATAGGGAAAGAGTCATGTTTCGTCTTGCTTTGTTTTAGATCCAGGTGGATCTAGGGAGATCGGTTAGTGTCTGCACCTACGGATTTATCCAATAACATACACATATTGCATGGTCATGCCAATGCATGGAAACAAGACTGTACCTATATAGTTTAAGTCGAATACCATTTATGAACCCTTCCATGCTTTCCCCATTCAATTTATCTATATGAACAACGCATGCCTTTGTCACAAATATTATCACATATCGACCCAACTAGTGCATTTGGAACTTTCCAGGGTGCTGCAAAATTTTGTTATTGTAGAGAAAAACTAGGTCTCTCATTTGGAAATTCTTCTGTGTAATATGTTTTTTATGCCATGACTTCTCATGAACTTTATAAACATGATCATGAAATCCTTTGAGAAAATAGTCTTCCTCTAGTTCTTCTAGCTCTGACAGTCTTTTATCTATTGTGCTAGAATCAATGAGGTGTGTCAGGGCAACAATGTGCAGAATTAACACAATGGAGTCCATGGGCATAATTGTTTCTTGGCCATATACTAATGAAAATGATGTCTATCATCTCATCTTCTTACATGTAGTCTAATATGCCCATAGCACTGCAGGAATCCTCAAGTCCGAGTCATATCGATTTACATTGCATATCTTCGTCAGAGCAGATTATTTTTAAATGCTTCCACTATTCCATTCTCTTGAGGATGATAAGGTGTTCTCTTCTTGTGATGAATCTGAAATTCCTATGTCAAAGAAGTAATCGTTCTATTCAATAAATGAGTCCCATGATCACTCATAATGATTCTCACACATCCAAACCTTGTAACAACATTCTCAAAAATAAATTGTGCATCAACTTCTGTGATACAATCTCTGACAAGTTCTTCTTCAACCCATCAGTTCAAATAATGCGTTGCAATGATTATATATCTTTCTCGTGACATTTTTTATAGTGGGTTGACTGGTACAATGAAATCAACCACCCATTTTTCAAAATCCTGCAATGTAGCGTGTGGTATTAAAGTCATGTCGTCTCTTCTGGATGGCTTTCCAACTCTCTGATGGACATCACAAGTCTGATAGAACTCCTTAACATCCTTATGAAGGGTGGGCTACCAAAGTCCCGTGTGAAAAATATTCTAAGACATCTCTTTCCATCCATAGTGGTGTCCCACAAATCTTTCATTTGACTTTGATAATATCATAAGTCATTCGTTCTCCAATACACATCGCTGAAGAATACAGTATATTCCTAACTTATACAAATTCCTTTCTATAAGATGATAATTTGTTTCCTTTACTACTAATTGTTTCTTCTTCACAGTTGTAAAGTCAGGTGGGGATGCTCTTATTCTCAATAACTTGAAAATATCTTCTAAGTAATCATTGTCCATTTGTACTACAAACAAGTGTGCATTTGCTATAATGTCATCCAAATTTCCTACATCTTCCCCTGTTAGTATGTGTGACAAATGATTATCTCCTAAGTTCAATTTCACTAGTTTCATAATCTCTTCAAAGTCACACTCCTGAAATAGTAATATCCATCTGCATATATTCCCCCCCAACACTGTGTTATTGACTAAGTATCTCAATGTAGAATAATCTGTATACATCTTAAAATGTGAGCCTAGAAGATAATGTCTAAATGTTTGTAGTACATACACCATTTCCAATCCTTCACCCTCTGTAGTAGTGTAATTTTTTTCAGTAGTTGACAACTTTCAGCTAGAAAATACAATGAGATGATTCAAACCTCCTTCCTCTGTTTAAGCTAGAACTATGCCTAACGCTATAGATGATGCATCTACATGGACATGGAATTCCTTCTTCCAATATGGAAATACTAGAATTGACACGGTAATCGGTTTTTTCTTTAAGGTGTCCAAACTTTGTTTAAATTCTTCATTCCATTGAAACTTGATCTCCTTCTTTAGTATCTTCTCCAATGAGGTTGTGATCTACATGTATCCCCTAATAAAATTTCTATAGTGCCCTGCAGGACCCATTTTTTCTCTCAGTTGTCGCATTGAAGTAGGTGGTGGTAAATCAACAATAAAAACAATCTTCACAAGATGAAACAAAATTCCTTGTTTACATACTACATGGCCCAATATGATACCAAATGGTGCAGAGAAAATGCACTTATTCAAGTTCAAATAAATCTAGAATTGTCTGCATCTATCTAACATCAAGCACAAATTTTCAACATGGTATTTCAACAAACTGAATACTGTCTAATAATCCAAATATACTTCTAGGAACTTATGAATAAATTATTTAAATATTCGTCAACAACTTGGGAGAATACTACTGGTGCATTTTTCAACCCAAACGACATGACTATATACTCATAGAATCCCCATTCTGTTGAAAATGTTGTCTTATTCCTATCTTCCTACATAATCATAATCTGGTGATACCAGAAGAATCCAATAGTAAATGGTAAGCTTCGTGGCCTCCTATATTCTCCAAAACTTCATCTATAAATGGGGGTGGAAATGGGTCATGTAAGCATATATCATTCAATTTCTACAGATCCACACAATTTATGTAGATCCATGCAAATTCTTCAGCCTCCTAGTTCTTTTCAGCAACATTATAGCATTCCAAAACCTCTTGAACAGTCACATAATATTTGTGTTCACTACATAAGGCTGTTGGTATCTTTGAATCTTCTGGTGCAAATATCTTGGTCTTGATAATCTACAAAGTTGTGTCATTGAAGGGGTATCATATTCAAAATTGAAATTTACCTTCAAGTTGCAAGTCAATTATTGCCAATATGTTTTTCCTTCATGTACTTCCAGTTCCAAGTACCAATTCCTCGAGATTGTATCCAAGGTGTGTACAAATAAGTGCATCCATTCTTTCTTAGGCACTAAGCTCCATGTCGCAGTGCACTATTTTAGATAATCTATAGGGAAACTCAACCTGGTATACTTATGTGTGGTTTATTCAGTTTCTATTATGAACATGAATTGTAACAACCTTCTACATTGCTACCAATTATCTATTCCATATTTATGTGCATCCCACCATTTTGCAGGAGTCACTTTCAGCGCAATATATAAAACTATCAATATCTGTTGATATGGTATCTGCAATTCAAATTATGTTACAAAATATCTACATCTTTTAGTCCATCATACTTTGGGGGATCACATACCTCAACCCCAATCCAATGCAATGTGTGGGTAATAAGAGCACATCTTCTTGTAGATACCTCATGCAATCTCTATTGCCAATGTTCTAGGGGTTCTTATGAATCTGATGCATAAGAATTGATACTTCAACAACTGAGTACACCTTCAATAGTCAGATTAATATAGTCATCCATCTGCACGGTCATACTATAAAGGTTATTTAGTTCTTTTCCCTTCATTGGTTCCACATATCATCTTCCCTATGTGGGATCCAATGGCGTAGTAACTCTTTTGTATGTTACATTAAAGATCATTTACCTCTTCTTCAGATCAATAATAGATTGGTTATTGAAATCCCAATCAATTTCAAGCAACAATGGATAAGGTTTTCTACCATCTACTATCTCGATGACTTCAAAATATGCTATGTTGTGCACTCCATCGATGTTAAGAGTCACCCCTGTCAGTATTCCAATCAGGACAATCTTGTGTTGATTTTCTAACCTTAACTGAATAGGTGACTAGATTAACTTAGGTTTTCTCATAATTTCCCATGTCTTCTTCTAAATGAAATTCACATAATATCCTAGATCCAAAATAATATTCTCCATATTGTAATCTCGTACCTGCGCATTAAGTCTAAATTCCTTATTCATCCTCTTGTTGCATTGTACTTGGTTAACTACTCGTTGTGCAATAGGTTCTTCTTTATATTGTGCACATTGGCCAATCATCCCACTTAGTGCATTCAATGCAGTTTCATCCTCCATTAGTTCTAAACAACTCTTTAAGAAAATTTGTAGAGTACTTACCTTCTCAATTGTTCTTTCTGCCATCGAGTGGTCATATGTTGGACCCATGTAATACACAGGTAGCCTGTCATACACATGTTGCGAAGTCAATGCTACCCATTTTGTCTTTAACAACTCCTTCCTTCCTTGCTTATAAGTGTCTCTCTCTCTTCTTGTGTCAAACGTCGGAGGAGGTTCTGTTTCTTTCCTAACCCACTGGTCAGTCTAGATTCCTTGTTTTGTCGCATATGCTCCTATTCTTTCTCCTCCACATGTAACTATTTCTACTCTTGTTCGATCTTCGTTCTCTTATGATAATATCATCTGAACATTCTAGTTCCTCTTTTCCTGCCACTTTGCAATCAGCTGGAGACACCATTTTTCGCATGATCCAATTGTCTATAGTATGTACGCATTGTGAAGGGTTTCAAAAAATCTCACGCTAAATTCCTAGGATGGTTACACTTCTAACATATAATCGATCCTCTTCCTTTGTTGAATCTTCCTCTTCCTCGACCTATGAATCCTCCTCTTCCTCAACCTATGAATCCTTCTCTTCCTCCTTGATTATGGCCTCTTAGGGTATTATAGTGCATGATGAAAATGCCCACCACTCCTAGGGGTTCATGTGACCTCTCGGTCTAAGGATTGTTTACACTATGGATCTGAATTAGCTCTCGAGCCCCTGCTGAGCCCTCAGAATGCTTCTCCAAAATAATTTTCCCTTTTCCCCACATGTAAAATCAAGTTCGTGAGGGTATTAACACTCTAACATAGTCTTCTATGTGGCCTTGGGCCAAACCCATGGGCTAAATTTCAATAGAAGGAAAAATTTGAGACTTCGGAGCTCCGAGCTTTGGGAGTTCCAACAAAAACACTCAACATTTTTGTCGAACGTCGAACTCATAGAAAACCGAACAAATGAAGGAATCGACGGTCCCCGTCATGCGCCGTGAATCTACGATAGATGATAATTTTTGAGACTCCAGGATTTGAGAGTTCCAAGAGGTTGACACACATAAATCCTTGGATTGTCGAACTCCGAAGAGGCAAGGAGTCACGATTGACGGTCCACGTGTCCTTAAAATTGAATGGATTGGTTCTAATCCGGGCTTTAGTCTTTCAAGGGTCTCCACAATACCACATTCCAAAATCACCAAACACCAAATTGGTGAAGTCTATACTCACTATCCATGTGTCCCTCTAAACCGATGGTCAAGATCTACTTCCACCTTTGGGCCTTCAGGAATTCTCGATTCAAAACTCTTTTCACCTCCATTTCCCCGGAGCATAGGAATTATGAACTACCAGAAATTTGTTGACACGTGGCTCTGAAGCCAATTGTCAGGATCCACTCCATCCTTCAGAGCGTTATAAAACTTGCACGCTCCTGTAACCACACTTCGGTTTCACCGGACAACCAGAATTCTAGATAACCGTTGATCTGTGAACACGTGTCCCTCGACCACTAACGGTCCAAATCAATTTTGGACTTAGAGACTTTGGGAAATTTGTCTCCTTTACACCCAACACATGGAGATTTATGAACTCACAAATTATGAAGGACTTCAAGGGTTAAAACCCATGCTTCTTCTCCAGTTCGAACAATCGATAAATACTTTGGTTCCTCCTGAATGGATCCCATCCGCTCATCCTCCAAACAAAGTCAATCCTTCATATAAGTACTTTTTCCCACTATTCCTCTTTATATTTATCACTCTAAGTGATACTAACCTCCGACGCACTCCTTAAAAACTTAAGGCTTGAATATTTTTGGAAAATCCTCCCGTGCACTCCTTGCGCTCGTCCTCCTTGAGATTTTTTCAACACTTGACGAAGTGTTGGCCCTGTGAACACGTTGCACGGGTATCCTCTAGCTTGTATACTCCACTAATTATGTGTGCACTCCTTGCACTCACTCTTAAAAGTTTTATGTTATCTCCTCTAAGAAAATAAGTTTCAAACGAATCTGCCTTCGCAGTCCTTACGTGGCACTGTGCACTCCTTGCACCTTGGTTTTCAAAAGAGAAATAATTGAAACTTATATAACATCAAAGGTTCATAACAGAAAAACACAGATAACATAAAATTACCCAAATTAACTCAGATATAAGCAAAACTCAAGCGTATGAAGAAAATCTCCTCTATTATATTCCTTCAGCAAAACATTTACAAAGTGTTCTTGTAGCTCCAAACTTATCTTCTTCATCAAGATAACAAATAAACTCCAACAAAATAGAAAGTAATCTTCAACAGCCTCTTTTTGGAATAGATTACATACATTTATACATGGAGAGGCTTCTTGAGCCTTCCTTCTGACTACTCTAGTGCTTTCACATCATAATTAGACAATTCTACAAGTATGGCTTATTTCAATAAATTGACAATTACAACCCATATATGAGTCGATGCTCAATACATGTCAAATCTTACAACTAATTAAGGCGATTACAGTCTCCTGTGATCTCATATAATGGCTCAAGCCTCAAAATATTAAAGGGCATTTAATTAGAATACTTTAAAAATAGTAAAATGACACACTCACATTGGGATCCAAAACAGTTTGAATGAGCGCGTTGGATGTTTAGTTTTCCTCCACTTGGCCTCATTGAACGTTGATGGTTATGCTCCTACATCATACTCCTTTGTACAAAAATATTCATGGACTCTTGTCCATGAGCTCTTGCACTGTATTTCCATGCTTCTAGATATCAGTTCCATTTATCCAATTGACATGTTCTATTGGATGATATTTCCACTTAACCAGATACTTCTAATAAAATTTTCTCCTGGTCATATTCACAATCCTATGATCTAAAATATTCTATATTTGTGGCTTCTCTGCTATGGGAATCTATTGCTTCCATTGAATCTCCTCTTGATCATCTTTCCCTTCTGTATCATATATCCTGTAAGGGTATCGATCTACTACATTGCATATTGGTAATATTCTAATTTCCTCTGCAAATTCAATCTCATAAGTATTTGAAACAAATTTTCTGAGGATCTTACAAGGTCCTATATTTTTCATCTCAAGCTTGTTATATTTCCCTTTCAGAAATCTTTCCTTCCTCAGGTGTGCTAAGACTTGATATCCAATCTCAAAATTTATCTCTCTTCTCTTTTGGTCTACTCCTCTCTTGTATCTCTGGTTTATTTCTTGTAGTTGTCCCTTAATTTGATCATGCAACTTCTCCATCTCTGAAGCAAAGTCCTCTAGTCATACACTTCATAATTCATCTCAGCCCCAAATATCTCAATTCAAAAATTCCTCTTGGATGCATTCCATATACTATCTAGAATGGTCTCTTACCAGTACTCCTATTCGGTGAGTCATTATATGAAAACTCTTCTTGTGGAAAAATTTGATCCCACTGATTGTTATGTTCAGTGACCAAAATCGTTAAAAGATTCCCTAAGATTCGATTCACTACCTCAGTCTATCCATCTGTCTGAGGATGATATTCTAAACTGAATGAAAAAATTGTCCCTAACTTCTTCCACAAGGTCCTCCAAAAGTGTCCCATAAATTTGATATCTCTGTCTAAAATTATGCTCCTTGACAACCCATGCAATCTCACAATTTATTTGAAAAACAAATTCACTATGTGAGTAGCGTCATTGGTTTTGTGACACGGTACGAAATGTGCCATTTTTGAAAATATGTCAACCACCATAGAGATTGAATCACTTGATCTATGGGTTCTTGGTAATCCCATAACAGATTCCATACTTATAGCATCCCATGACATGTCTGGAATAGGAAATGGTTGATACAATCATGTGTTCTACTGCTTTCCTTTAGCATATTGACAGATTCTACATCATCAATGAAATTATTCACATCAGACCTCATGCCTGGCCAATAATATGAAGAACTCAATTGCTCATATGTTTTATCATGGCCAAAGTATCCAGCCAAACCTCCACTATGTTTCTCCTTTAGAAAATTATCCCTCATCAAGCATTTTGGGATACACAATCGGCTTCCTTTGAAAACAAACCTGTCTTGGATTAGATACTCCATCCATTTATTTATGTACCTTAGCAAAGGGTTCTCACATGCTTCATAAGCTTCCTTGAAATCTGAATCTTATTGATACATCTCCTTGAGGTGTTCAAATCCCAAGGTATCCACTTGGAATTCCTGCAAGATCAAACATATCCTTCTCAAATCATTTGCAACTTTGTTAGAACTTCCACTAATATGATTAATAACAAAAGTAAAATTCTTCATGAATTCTACCCATTTGGCATGTCTCTGTTCAATTTCTCTTGTTTGGTTATAAACTACAAAGCTTGATTGCCAGTATACAAAACAAACTCCTTCGAGATAAGATAATGCTTCTATTTTTTCAAGGCTTGTATTACAACATAAAACTCCTTGGAATATGGGGAATACTTTCTCTTAACATCATTCAACTTCTCATTGAAATAAGAAAAATGCTTATTTTCTTGACTTAAAACTGTGCCAATGGCCACCCGACTAGCATCACCTTTAACCTGAAAATTCTTCTTAAAATCTGGCAAAACTAAAATAGTTTGTTCTGTTATCTTTTCTTTTAACACCCTAAATCCCTTCTCAGGCTCTTCTATCAAATTAAAATATCCATTCCCTTTATTTATGGTGTCTACTATGGGTGCACAAATACTACTGAAATTCATGATGAATTTCCTATAAAAACTCGCCAACCCATGAAAACTTCTTACTTCAAACACGCTTCTTGGAGAAGGCAATTCTCTTATTTCCCTCACCTTCTATGGATCCATATTCAATTCATTTTAATATATTACGAACCCCAAATACAAAATTTATGTTTTCATGAAAGAATATTTCTTCAAATTCACCAACAACTTCTCCTGTTGCAACCTCCTCAACACCATTTTCAAGTGTCTCAAATGCTCCTCTTTGGTCTTTCTAAAGATTAAGATATAATCCAAATAAACAATCACAAACTTACCAATAAAATCTTTGATTACTTCATTAATCAATCGCATAAATGTACTCAGGGAATTTGTCAAGACAAATGGCATAACAAGCCGCTCATACAATCCTTCATTTGCTTTGAATGTTGTTTTCCATTCATACCCCTTTGTCATCCTTATCTGATGATATCCACTCTTCAACTCTATCTTGGAAAAATAGCTAGCTCCACTCAATAAATCCATTAAATCATCCATTCTGGGTAAAGGAAATATATACGTGATGGTTATTTTGTTGATGGCTCTATAATATATGCACATTCTCCAACATCCATCCTTCTTCAAACTCAAAATAGTTGGTACGGCACACAGGCTCAAACTTTCCCTGATCAACCCTTTATCCAAAAACTCTTGGAATTGATCCTTGACCTATTCATTCTCTTGAGGGGTCAATCTGTATGCTTCTTTATTTGGAAAACTTGCTCCTAGAATAAGGTCAATATGATGACTGATACTACTGATGGGTGATAAAGAGTGAGGTAAATCATCCACCACAATATCAACAAACTCATCCAATAAATCCTAGACTTCTATAGGAAAATCATTCATATAAGTGCTTGTGAGAATGAATCTCATCTTACCTACAATAAAAAACTATATTTTCTGGTCTTTCTTGACTTCTTTCAAGAGTTCCTTCCCACTCATGAGAAGTATACTAGGACTGGCATCCTTTTTTACTCCTTTATCTTCTATTGGAACCAAAATATGCTTACACCCATTCTAATCTATGGTATAAGTGTTCTTCCTCCCCTCATGTATGACATTTTTGTCATATGCCCACGGTCTTCCTAATAGAACATGACAAACATCCATGGGTATAGCATCACATAAAACTCATCTCTATAACCACCTATTTTAAAATCAACCTTACATTGTCGACTTACCATGACCCGATGTCCTTTATACAAACACAACACCTTGTACAGATTTGGATTTGAATTCATATCCAACTTAAGAATTTCCACCACCTCCATGGATACCAAGTTATCAGTACTTCCACTATCTATGATCACCTTCCATACCCTATCTCCGGTCTTGCAAGAAGTTCTGAACAAATTGTTCCTTTGGACTGGTTCTCATACTTGTTTCTCTAGATTTACAAGAAGTTTCCTAATCATGAGTGATATTCCTTCTTGTGCTGCTTATTCCTTCATCTCTTTCTCCACATTCTTCTTCTGTTCTTTATAAATGTGAGCTTCTCGACCTCCTGCATTTTTTCTTTCAGGACATTCCCAACACATATGCTCTATTTTTCCACAGGCATAGAACTTCACTTCTCCTCCTCTGCCTCTTCCTCTACCTATGGGAAAAGAGTTTCTTCCTCCATAGTGTTATCCTATAGAACTTCCTCCTCTCTCTCTCTAACTGTGATATCTTCCAGCTTCTTCTCTGGAATTATGAAACTTTTTTTTGACAGTTCCTCTTCCTCTGTTAGGACTCTTTCCTCTGTTCTGTTGACTCTTCTTCCTTGCCAACTTTTCTTATTGCTTCAAGGATAACTGATAATAATTTTTCACAGTTCTCATTATCATCATGCTAATATCATCCTGTATTTCATATCTTGGTAAATTAATGTACCTTTAAACTTTCTCTTCTTCATTCTCCCTATGTCTTTCTCTTATGTTAAACATGTAAAACTCTTTGGTGTACTCTTTCACCAACAAACTTTTCTGTCTCAGATTATATAACTTCCTAAAAAAATTTATTTGATAATCCTTGGGTATGAACTTAGCCTTCAATTTAGCTACCATCCTATCCTAATTCTTGATTTTAGACTTACCTTTTCATCTTCTGTCAGCTTTCAATTCATCCCACCATAAAGTTGCATGTCCCTTCAATATTGTTATTGCATGCTTTACCTTCTTCTCGTCATCAATCTCCTCATATTCAAAGTAATTATCTAAAACACTTACCCAGTCAAGAAATTCTTCTACATATAAATTTACTTCATACATTAGGACTTCCACTTTTTCTCTAGTTCCCATCTTGACAACATCTCTGAGCAGTCGCTCCTCTACTACTTGTTCTCCTGCAACTTCTTCTCTTTCCACATCTTCATTTTCAGATTCACCGATGTCACCAACAATAGGTGCTCTTCTTTATGTTGTATCCATAGCATCCAACCTCGCACGAAGTTGTCTCATTTCCTTTCCCATGGATGCATTGACCATTATTCTCTCTCTTCATCTTCTCGACTATAATATCCCCCGGTAGAGCCCCAATTGTAATTATGAATTGTAAACATGATTTTTAGACTGATGAGATGAGTTATAATAATCTAGGAGTATTATTTGATGATTCGGCTAGGATCCTATGATGCTAAGGCCACGAGCCTATTTTGTATATGTAATTATGCAAAATCATTAATAAAAATATAAACTTCGTTGTGTGTATACCAACCATGAAGAAAGAGTGATGGGGGACTAAGTTCTACTAGGTAGGGAAAGGGAGGGGGCTAAGTGTCTAGGCCTAGGGGCTAAGCTAGGGGGATTACTTGTAAAAAGATAATATTGTATTATTATTTCCTTTAGACTATAGTGGGCATGTCGAGGATTATCCTAAGTTCCGTGAAAGGGGACGTAGCTTAAATGGAGCGCATGCAGGTCTAGGAAGACAAGTGTCGACCTTGGCACATGCAGTTAAAGTTGAAACATCAACTCGTGTTGGGGTGTCTACCATTATCACATTCGGCATGTGAACCCATTTTTTCCTTTGTGTCTGACCTCTACATAATGACGCATCTCTGAAAAACAAGAAAGGGAAGCTGACCTGTGGGATTCAGGAACCCAACTCACCCGCACCTACAGAGTTGAGTTCATACCTTAACCATTTTTGGGTGGTTTCTTTCTATTGTTTGAGCTGTGTTGTGTCATAGCTCTTGGTTGTTGTGGCCACGCAGTCCATTGACAAAGTGTGGATTTTTTCTGTCATTTGTTTCTTACTGAGCCTTGATATATCCTATTGTTTGACTGTTACCATTTCAAGTGTCCATACCGATTTCCCTATTGTTGTTGCTATCACCCATACCTGGCTGTAGCTAAGTCAAATATTGGTTGAAGAGGCAGATTGTTAGGCCTGTGAGCAACTCTCCAAGGTGAGAGAGTTTGTTTGGAAGTGATTTCTCCTGGAAGGGAGTCTCATAGCAGCTACAATACTCTGAGACTTATGGTCCAGCCTGTTGTTGAAGCCCAAGGTAAGGGAGGTGTACTAGCTAATGGATTTGTATTAGTGAAGGTGTTTCCTCCTGGGGTGGAGTAGGAACGTGGGGAATGAGGGTCTATGGGTTGTGGGAGTAAGTGGCTCCTGGGATAAAAGATCCTTCATGTTGCTTTGTGCAACTTCCTTATTATCCTTGCAAGCCTAGAATTCCCTTGCCTGATGGAGTTTAGTCCTAGCTTGGGGGATACCTACTACTGAGAGTGATGAGAAACACGGTCTAAGGCTGGGAGGTTCATGGAAGGTATCCACACAATTGGTGTATTTACTCTAGTTTAAAAGATAAGTACCACTTTTATGTCCATTTACATGCTTTGTAATGGTACTTATGTTGTAATTGATGAGTATTTACTATGTATGTTGTATATGTTGCATGCATAGGCTTATTGTTACTTTCACATTAATATGTTATATATATATATATATATATATATATAGAGAGAGAGAGAGAGAAAATACATTCTATGTTTATATGGATGTGCATGTTTTTCCACAAGTATCTCTGTGTGGCATAGCTAGTAGTTAAGGCTGGAGTTGTCACAGATCAAAGTAGTGCAATAGAGTTGCAGGAGTGGCCTTCCCCGGCCTATTGGTGGCCAAGGACGTTAAAAATTGGTATCGTAGATTTAAAGGCTAAGTTAAGGTTGTGTTGGTAGTGTTTCCCGGTGTGGTGGAGGGATGGGGATTTTACAATATGGTATCAGAGCATGGTTTCAACACAAAGCCTAGATGGGCCATGTTAGTGGAAATTGCAACAAGAGTTTCAGAAGGAGTTGTTGTCTAAATGGAAAAAACTCAAGTTCTGACCCATGGTTTCAACAAAGAGCCTGAATGGGATGGATAAGTGGTCATTGGACTCAAGGTTTCAAGAGGAAATTGTGTTAAGAGGAACCAATTTTGGACCTCAGAAACATCCCTAGGTGCCAAGAGGATTACCTTGGATGTGTTAAGAATCTTAGGAGGAGTAGCAATATTTTAAAACTATGAAAAAAGTGGTGTTGGGCCGTAGAGTAATGGGAACTGTAGGATCTGTTCGGAAGAAAAGGGAAAACCCTTACGACCATCATATTTGGAGAGTGTGCAGAAGACCCTTCTAAATGTTGAATTTAGGAGAAAGAGAATGGAGCTCTTAAGTCTTTCATAGCTTTCAAAGTTTAGGAAGAGTAGCGAGGTCTAAGTATCGAAAGGGAAGGTCCCTTTGTTTGGAAAGGAGAATGGATGAAATTCTGTTCGGAAAGAGCCACAGTCTGTTATGACCGTTGGATATGGGAAATAGTGTGGGAGTTAACCCTTGGAGCCATTCGAACTTCACGATTTCAGAAAATTGAATGAGTTCATCGTAAGGGAGGTAAAATCCCCAATGTTCTGAAGTCCCAAAGTTAACTCTGAGCCTTAGATCTGAGGATGCCAGGGAAATATCCTGATCATCAAATATAGGAAGTAGACAATAGTCAAGTTACCCGAACTACCGATGACTTAAGAATCTGACAGTGGAGATGGATGCAAGTTATTTAATGGGAGGAGACACCATCCTAGTCATCAGATTGATTTAAATACTCACTGGGTTTACCGAATCAAACTCCATCCTCTTGATTTAATCGATGGTTGGGAATCATTGCATAGCGCGAAGGTGAAAGTAGCGAACATGCTAGTTCGTGGCCCAAAATTCACTAATGTCATTGATCACGTCGGGCTGGAAGATAAACGACTCCGGTTAGACCAGGTTAGTTGAGTACTTTCCATATTGCTAAGGTTGATCTCTCTGAGAAAGAACAATCACATCAGGGCCCCACAATTACTGTGAACCATTGATCGGAGGACACCTCGGTATTGGTCGGATCATGACCGTCACACCTTGAACCGTTGTGATATGGATGGACGTGAGCCCCTTAGGAAATATTTGGAGTAGCAGAGTCCTTCAATATCATCAGTCTGAGAGAATCTAAAATATCATAAGAGATAATTTTTTCAAGAGAAAAGGCAAGACCCAAGATAGCCAGGCTCACAGGAGGAATGAAGGTTGAGGCCTTTGAAAATATACAAAACTCTTCCAAGTCAGAAGAAGTTAAAATATAAAGAGGAGGAGTGACAAAAGCCATCATATCAATTGTGGGGAGAAGAATGGATCATTATATGAATGTCCAAGGAAGAAAAGGAGAAGCACTAAGAAGGAACAGATCCTAACCATCGGATCTGAGTGAAAGGGGACAATAGTCATCCGATCTAAGGTAAAGTGAATGAGTGTTAACCTTTGTGTGCACATGAGGGTTGACTGGAAAAATTCCCGAAGTATCGAAGCGAGCTAGGGACCATTCATAACCAAGAGGGATAGGTGGCGCAAGAATCACAAACCCTGAGTGATAGCTTGTTGTCAAGGAGAGTTTGAAATCTCCGAAGTAAATCTTGACCATTGATCGTCAGGGGAGGTACATGTCAACATATCCAAGGCTTTGGGAAAAATCACTTCGAGAGTTTCAGTTGAGAATTGAAACTCCTGAAGCCCAGAGAGCCAGAGACCCAAAGTGAATTTGGAACTTATATCTAAAAGGGTGTGTGGTGACAAATCGTAGAATCCCAGTGGAAGCACTCCCATAGAACGCAAAGGAGAAGAGTTTGAAAGCATCAAAGTCCCAAAGAAAATCATGTTCATTGATTTAAAAAGGGGCATATTTGAGCCATCATTTCAGGAGTACCATCAAGATCATGATATCAAAGGTCCCATCTCATTGTGGGGATTGAAGGTGCATGCAATTTAAAATGTTGAGGGTGGGCTGCAATCCAGACCATAGTTTTGGCGAAAGGACACGTGGAGGCTAAGGATGAATTGGGGGGCGAAAAGTAGTTTGGTTTCAAACCACCCTTGGCCATGCCCAAAATTGTGTGGTTACATGAGGTTATTGCCCAAGGTCACCACAAGGAAGGGATTATCATAAAAGGGGCTAGCACCCAAACTCAGAGATTTTGAAAACGCGAAGGGGTGGTCGCATGTACCATTTTACCTGCACTAGGAAGACAAAAGGGTATGTGTTTAATAAATAGAACGAGACCATCAAGGTCTCAGAGAGTCGTTTGGTGCCAGAATCAAAGATCCTTGACTGGGAGGTCGGGCTAGTTCCCCAAATCTCCAAATTAGAAACCCCTGGATGGACTCAAGTCCATGAACATCCTAATACAATGGAATAAGAAATCATGCGATATATATCTAGCTAATAGGAATGCATGTCAACACTCCAGGGAGGAGATCTAGAATAGTAGAGGATTGTGGATGCACTCTAAGGGTGTGAAGGTATTTCCACAAGAGTATGGTGATATCAAGTCAAATAATTTAAAAATGGATTGAATTATAAAGAGAAATCAATAAGGAACCAGGAAGAAGAAAACAGTTATATGCATGGTTTTGAATGCAGAGGAGATGGTTCCTGACAAGAATCCATCTTAAGTAACATAGATCCATGAGTGAAAACTCAAGAGGTTGGAGGTATTGTTTGAATCTATGATGGTAAGGTGAAATAAGTAATTTCAGTTAATTCTACGCATCTAGAAAATGACACATATGTGCATCCTTATAATACGCTAGAGATTGCCTAGGAAAGTTAGGTTTGAGGCTAGTTGGAAAAGGGAAGAAAAGAGCACAAAAAAACCTCAATTACTAAAGTATTCTTTGGGGAAAGGGCTGAAGATGTTCAGTCCTAAAGAGTTACTAGATGTTGAAGAATACAAAGTATATAAAACAGGTTGGTTTGGAATTTAATTCATCCAAGTATGAGTTGGGATAGTTGGATCCAAGAAATTAAGGAAAGTTGAAGGTTAATATCAAATTAGTTTGGGAATATAAATGAAGAAGAAGCCAATAGTGATTTTACTAGAAAGTCCTCAAGTCAAAACTAATCATGTACAATGATTATAGTGGGAGCATAAGAATATCTAGGAATCTGAGAAGAATTGTAGACTTCTGGGATCAACAAGGAAAAGTTTTATAGAGAGAAAGAAGTTGCTGCAATTTCTGTGGAAGCAAGTATGTTATGGCTTATTGGGTCAGCCATAGGAAAGAATGCTTGTAGGTTTGCAAGTGTTGTTGGTGATGTTTTTGAATAAGGAGGGATGCAACAAAGAGCTGAAGTGTTGGTTATAAGTTTGATAAAAGAAGAATGAAATCTTCTGCTGCCATCAACCATATAGGTAACATCAAATTTATTAATGGCAGTCATGCGGGTATGAGTTTTAATTACTCTTTTTTCATAATTGCTAAATAGAAATTTAGGTAAGAATTTCCTCAGCCAGAGTTATTTATAAAATCACATGATCATATTATTGAATGCATACCATTAGATGTGGTAAAGGTTGGAGGCCTGTATTAATTCAAATATTTTTAGCTTATGAATGTACACACTGACATAGTAGAATGTCATGTTAATTTGGTTATGGGGTAATAACCAAACAATTAAAAGATAAGAACTTGCTATAGGAATGAATGCCAGTAAACTAGTCATGTATAAGACTAGGACATGGTTGGATATGGAAAGGTTATGATCCACACAGGTACTAAAAGCTTCCTACCTTTAAATAAAACTTGGACTACAACCTTTTTGCTAACACTAATGAACACCACATAATTATATTCTTGGTGTAGTGTTTGGGTCGAAAAGGAAGGCATCCAATTAATTGGGAAGACAATAGGAAGTGTGTGGAGAATGTGTCAACACATTGGCCATAATTCCAACTTATGGATGGTGAGATACATGACTGAGATGAAGAGCATTATGTAATTCAATGCAAGGTGCACTGAATAAGTATACATTGAGAATTGCACTCATTCATAGTAAGTGATAGAATTGTATATTAAAATAAATAGTTGAATGAGTTTTGTAAGTAAATGCATATATATTATTGCATGGAAATAATTATTACTAACAACTGAAATGTTGTGAACTCATGAAGCTGAGGACATTTTAGGAGTTGCTAGATATTGCAACAGGAAAGTTGCAAGTCAAGTAGTCACATGAGCATTCACTACATAAAATTTTCTTGTTCATAAAACTAAGTAATGAAATTACAGATATTATTGTGAACATGCATATGCATAGAATGTTGAGTCGTTATAGTTTATTAAATTGTTGGGTAATTGTGATTGAATTGCTAGGTGCAGAAAATTCTAAGATCACTGCATAAGATTTTGTACATATTGCAATAGAATATGATGTACAACAAATACTAACAATTTGTTGGTTGTATGCAAGATGAAGCATTAAAGGAAAAAAGGCATGCAGTTTGGTGCCTGTGGAAAACCACAAGGATGGATGCATTCATAATATGGAAACACCCAAGATGAATTATGAAATAGAATTTCATGTTTTGGGGAAAAAGTTGAATTTCTTTTTGAACTAGTTGGAGTTCCTAAATGAATTCGTTTATGTTTTCTCATGATAAATGCATGTGGGTGATGCAGGTGAGATGATGTTGATTAAATTTAGAATGTCAACTACAAAGAGTAGCTCAGGGAAGACACTGATTGGAAATCTATGAGGGTAGTTGGAACTCCGGGAGCCACGGTGCTCTGAGAATTCTTGAGCCGACCTGTTGTTGAAGCCCAAGGAAAGGGAGGTGTAGCAGTCGATGGACTGTATGAAAGTGAAGGTGTACCCTCTTGGGGTGGGACATGCATGTGGGGGAGTGAGAGACCATTGGTTGGATTAATGTTGAGGTTTGATACCTTGGTCTAGACTATGTTGATGTGGAAAGTCTTCTCAATCAAAAGATAAGTATCAATTCTCTATTCATTGTATGTTGTGTATCTTGTATACAAGTTATAATGTTATTAGAATTCCCTGTATATATATATATAGATAGATAGATAGATAGATATTGCATATATTTTCTAATGTTTCTTTCGAATGAATAGGTGTAGGAGGAGAGTGTTTATGTTTGTGGAGCCATAGCCTTGCTAAGAGTTTATCAACATTGAGATCTAAGGCTAGGTGGAATGTCGTGGATATACAACTAGTGGATGCTTTCAATGAGGTTTAATTGAAGAATGTAACAAGGAGAAATGAGTTGAATTCTTCTTGAAGAATCCCTATGGAATAGAGCAATTGAGTTTCACCTGCAGAAGGAACACCAAAATTGGTGCTTGAAAGTAGAGCACCAGGTGGATAATGAGCTTCCAATAGCTAAAGCTTGGACGTTTTTGAAGAATTTTTGAATTATATATATAAACAAGTTGCACTGAGGACAGTGCAAAAATAAGGGGAAGGGATTGTAATATCCCCCGATAGATCCCCAATTGTAATTATGAATTGTAAACATGATTGTTAGGTTGATGAGCCAAGTTATAATAAGCTAGGAGACTTATGTGATGATTAGGCCAGGAGCCTAGGATGCTAAGTCTAGGAGCTTTTTTTGTCTATGTAATTATGAGAAATCATTAATAAAAATATAAACATTGTTGCGTGTAGACCGAACATGAAGAAAGAGTGATGGGGGAATATGCTTCACTAGGTAGGGAAAGGGAGGGGGATAAGTGTATAGGCCTAGGGGATAAACTAGGGGGCTTACCTCTAAAAGGATAATATTTTATTGTTATTTCCTTTAGACTAAGGTGGGCATGATCAATATTATCCTAAGTTTTGGGGAAGGGGACGTAGGTTAAATGGAGCGCATGCAACTACAGGAAGACAAGTGTCGACCTGGGCACATGCAGTTAAAGCTGAAGAATCATCTCGTGTTGGGGGGTTTTCCATTCTCCCATCTGGCACGTGAACCCATTTTTTCCTCTGCATCTGACCTCTGCATAATGACGCATCTCTGAAAACCAGAAAGGCAAGCTGACACATGCGATTCAGGAACCCAGTCTACCCACACCTGAAGAGCAGAGTTCCTACTTGAACCATTTTTGGGTAGTTTCGTTCTGTTGTCTGAGTTGTGTTGTGTCATAACTGTTGGTTGTTGCGGCCACATAGTCCCTTGACGGAGTGTGGCTTGTTGCTGTCAGTGATTTCTTACTGAGCCTTGATATATCCTAGTGTTGGACTGTTACCATTTTCGATGTCCATACTATTTTCCCTGTTGTTGTTTCTTTAACCCATACCTGGCTATAGCTGAGTCGAAAATTGGTTGAAGAGGTAGGTTGTTAGGCCTACGAGAAACTCTCCCAGGTAAGAGAGTTTGCTGGGAATTGAGTTCTCCTGGAAGGGAGTCCCATAGCAGCTACAGTACTCTAAGACTTCTGGTCCAGCCTGTTGTTGAATCCCAAGGTAAGGGAGGTGTACTAGTCGACGGACTTGTATTAGTAAAGGTTTATCCTCCTCGGGTGGAGAAGGTATGTGGGGAATGAGGATCTATGGGTTGTGGGCATAAGTGGCTCTTGGGATAAAAGATCCTTCCTGTTTCTTTGTCCAACTTCGTTGTTGTCCTTGCCAAGCCTAGACTTACCTTCTCCAATGGATTTTAGTCCCAACTCGGGGGAGGCCTACTATTGAGAGTGATGAGAAACACAATATAAGGCTAGGAGGTTCATAGAATGTCTGCATGCAGTAAGTGGATTTACTCCAGTTGAAAAGATAAGTACCTCTTTAATGTTCATTTACATGCTGTATAATGGTACTTATGTTGTAATTGATGAGTATTGTCTGTGTATGTTGTATATGATGCATGTGTAGGATTACTATTACTTCTACATTAATATGTTATATATATATGTGTGTGTGTGTGTGTGTGTGTGTGTGTGTGTGTAGAATAGACATTCTATGTTCATATGGATGTGCATGTTTTTCCACAAGTATCTCTATGTGGCATAGCCAGTAGTTAAGGCTGGAGCTATCACAGATTAGAGTATTTCAGCAGAGATGCAGGAGTGGCATTCCCTGACCTGTTGGTGGCCGAGGATGTTACAAATTGGTATCAGAGCTTTAAATTCTAAGTTAAGGTTGTGTTGGTAGCATTTCCCGACTTGGTGAAGGGATGGGGATGTTACATCGACGACATGGTTCAAAGATTTCTTTCACATAGAGCTTAATTCAGGCTCCAATACCAATTGACACAAACTCCTAGAGATTCACGTGACCTCCTGTTCTAAGGATCGTTTACACTAAGCAGCTAAATTATCTCTCAGGACCCTGCTAAGCCCTCAAAATGATTCTCCATAGGCCTTTTCTCTTTTCCCCACGTGTAAAATAAAGTTCATGAATATCTTAACACTCCAACACAATCTTCCATGTCGCCTTGGGCCAAAACCATTGGCTAACTTTCAACAGGAAGAAAATTCAGTACTTCAGAGCTCCAGGCTTCATGAGTTCCAACAACAACACTCAACGTTTCTCTCGAACGTTGAACTCATGGAAAACTGAACAAAGTAAGGGATCGATGATCCTCATCACGCATCGTGAATCTACAGTACACAGGGGTTTTCAAGACTCTAGGCTTTGGGAATTTTGAGAGGTTAACACACACAACTCCTCGGATCATCGAAATTTGAAGTGGAAAGGAGTCACGATCCACGGTCCACATTTCCTTACAATTAAATGGCTTGGGTCTGATCTAGCCTTCGGGGGTCTCTGCAATACCACACCCCAAAATCACTAAACATTGAATTGGTGAACGTTGGATATTCTATCCATGTGTCTCTCTCAACCGAATATCGAGATCTACTTTGTCCTTTGGGCCTTCTGTTACCCATGATTTTTATCGTCATGATGATGTATTGATGATGGTGTACTCAGGCTCTTCATTAGAACTTTCTCCTGAGAAAAGTTACTTTCATCTCTTTCCAGAAATCACATTTTTGAGGACTGTTCATAGGCTGCTAGTATATTTGCCTGCGAGAATGCATGATTCTCGTAGGTTGCCTTAAGCTAGGGTGCGAGAATTTTGCACTGTGTTGAACTGCTAGGGTGTGAAATCTTTATAAATCAAGGAAACAGATGAATTCTCGAAGCTTCTAGAAGGGAATCTTCTAAAAGGATGAGATGGCATTCGAATGGTTATTCTAGTACTGGATTCCCTGATATTTTTGGATCATTCTTATCCAAGTAACTAATTCATTCTCTCCTATATATTGAGGGAATTCTCATGGAAAAGGTTAAGCAAGAAAAGAGAAGCTAGATTCATTGGAGAATTAGTGAAAGAATTGTGTGAAGGACTGATGCTACAACAGCTAGGAGACTCCAACAAGTTCATTCAAAGGAGTTGATCTTCTTCATGCAAGTGAGAAAGTGTGTGTGTGTCGGAGCCAAGGGCCATCGAAAGGAAGTTTGCGACATCAAGGCTCAGGTTGTAATCTTTACTTTCCATTAATATGATACAATAATATGTCCCTTTCCCATAAAGCTAAGTCTACTTTATTGTATAACTCCTTGATCATATGCACAAATTGACTGTATAATAGATTGTGCTTTCTTCACTTTGGTTGGTTTGTGTTGTCTTGATCTTGGCTGCACAAGAGCACTGGAGCGAAGCGAGAGAAACAAAGTCAACATGTCAAAAAACTGGCCTTGGCTGCCGTTCAAGCCGTCCAACGCTTCCAGCATTATATCCTCTCACGTAAGACTATGGTGATTTCTCATTGCAACCCTATGCAACATATTTTGACAAGTCAATTGCTTGGGGGAAAGTACTCCAAACGGATTGTCATACTCTAGGATTTTGACTTGGAATTCGACCGTGCCAAGTCTAAGAAGTCATTAGTTTTGGCTGAGTTGATATGTGATTTTCCTCATTCTGCAACGGAACATGTAGCAGTAGATTCCTTACCCGATGAATCACTTTTCCTTATTAGCACTAACGATATTTGGTATGGGGATATCCTTATATATCTCCAAACCCAGACTTTCCGACCTGCTTTGTCTAGTACTGAACGAAGTCGCATACGCTATCAAGTGCGTCAATACATTATCCTCAGAGATACTCTTTACCGTCAGGGAATTGACTTTGTTTTTCGACATTTTCTCACGTTTGACGAAGCCGAGAAAGCTCTGAATGACTGCCATTCTGGAGCATGTGGTGGTCATATGTCTGGGTATGCTACTGCCCAGAAGATCTTACGCGCAAGGTATTTTTGGCCTTCTTTGTTTAACGACTGCATTACTGTTGTTCAGAAATGCCATGCCTTCCAAACCTACAATCAGAAAATCTAGTCACATCCTGCTCCTCTTCATCCTGCGGTCTCAGTTGGTCCTTTTGTGAAATGGGGCATTGATTTCATGACATGTCACCCTCACTCGGCCGGGGGGCATGGTTACATCATTGTAGCCATTGATTACTTCACGAAATGGGCCGAGGCAATGCCGACATTCGACAACACTGGAAAGACCGCAGCCTTATTTCTTTTTAACCATGTAATAGCTCGTTTTGGTGTCCCCCAAGCTATCGTCACTGATCACGGTAGCCACTTTAGGAATTTTATGATGTCGGAACTTACGGAAAAGTTGGGTCTTCGCCACGATAACTCAACGCCTTATTATCCACAAGATAATGGTCAAGTCAAAGCGATCAACAAAGTTCTCATAAATATGCTTCGACGGATGATAGGAATCCATAAAACAAGTTGGCACATAATGTTGTTTTCGGCGTTGTGGGCATACCGGACATCTGTCAAATCCGCTACTGGGTTTACGCCTTTTCGATTAGTCTATGGTGTGGAAGCCATTCTTCCTATAGAATGCGAGATACCCTCTCTGGAGCTAGCTGTCGAACTCTTACCCAACACTTCTACTGAAGAAGAATGTCTATTGTATCTAATGTGATTAGATGAAACTCGATGTGATGCCACTCTAGTAATAGAAGCCCAGAAAAAACGTGTCAAGGCACAATATGACAAGCATGTCAAGCCTCGCATTTTCTCCGAAGGTGATCTTGTTTTTCTTTATGAACAAGATCGAGATGTGTTAGGAGCTGGGAAATTCGAACCCATGTGGTGAGGTCCTTATATTGTTTTCCGTGTTTTAGAAAAAGGAGCATATGAGTTGGTCGATTATGATGGTATCCCTTTGAGTGAACCCAGGAATGGGTTGTACTTGAAGAAGTACTATGCCTAAATCATCTGTGCACAAGTACTTGTATTCTAATGTATCATACTTTTGTGTGTGTTAATATAGCTTTCTTTTGTCATTATCTGGTCTCTGCCCTTATGTGATGTTGTGTTTGATTTCCAAATGTTGGAGTTTTCTCTACCCTATATTGGCTTCGCTGATGGCACTAGCCATAGTACTCAGAACCTTGCTTCCGCTGCATGGGAAATCTATGCCCCAACAAACGAACTTGTATCTTTGCGAGGTATATGCCTAGGCCGTGTGACCAACAACATTGCAGAGTATATCACCATTATTGAATTATTGGTTGATGCTATCTCACTCGGAATTCGTCATTTGGTTGTGCGACTTGACTCGCAGCTTGTAGTACTACAGTTAAGTAATATCTACTCTATTTGAAGTCCTACTTTGTTACGGGTATATTTGCGAATTCGCCTCTTGGAACGTTATTTTGATCACATTGAATATCAACATATTCCTAGATGTCTAAATACATTAACAGATGAATTGGCTAATTATGTATTGGACAGACATTTGAATCATTTATAAATCAAACACATTGAAATTCGCACAATATAAATCAAACCGGTAGAAGCCGTCTGTATATATAATGATCAAAATAGTTTTTTACAAAAGTTTGTCCAAAGACCAAAATATCAAAAACTGAAGCTCATAGCTTCTACAAAGTGACATCATGGATGACGATCATGGTAACAAACAACTTCCCTAGCAACCCTACGGAGCAGTCGACTCATAGATGTTGATACCCCTATAGTATGATGTTGATTGCGTCGTGGAACCTCTTCCAGAGTCATGTCTAGAATGTCGGAAGTAAGGCCCTCTAGATTGTGTTCCACTACTTGATAATCCTCAGCATATTATGGTGCTGCCGCTACCTCTCCTCACCGTTGGATGGGAGAAGTGTCGGGAGGTCTGTAAGGTCCAACATCTATGTTATCAACAAACGATTTTGTGTTAGTCTTTGGACGAATATATAAAACAAAAACATTTGAATATGATAAAAATTCAAAAACATTTAAAAAAGAGAAAAATGTGTGCACTTCTTACCAAGGTCACCCCACTGAGTATCCTCTAGCAGTGCTAAGTATGGACCTCCTTGGAAATCCAAACTGGCATAAGCATAGTCATTAACCATCAACATCTGGGTTTGAAGCCAGCCAAAGAAAATATCATCGTACTTGACGATCAGTCCTTCTACGTGCCGGGCCATGAGACGACACCATATCAGCATCCTCGGATCCCTAGGACCCAGTATAGTCCACTCAACCTGCAGTCTCAGTATGGGAACCCTCTCAAGGAAGAAGGACACCAACAAAGATCCATACCCGAATTTCTTCAGGTTACCACATCTGCATTTAGTCAATTGTTTTTTGATACTGTGAAGCACAACATCTGCCCAGTTGAATACTTGAGGCTTAGTACACTCGATGGCATATTGGAAATAACTCTGCAACACCATGTGAGGAGCAGAACTCCCAGCCATCCGAGCTATGGTGAAAAGGATAGTGCGGAGGGTCAAATATCGTACCCCTCAAATAGCCACTTTTCCTTTCTTTCTCTCAGCCTCAAGAACGCAGTGTATACAAAAATACTCACTCATCTGTAGCCCACCACCTCTACTACCGGTCAGGCTCACATAGTACCCACGCCGGGATAATCCAGTCAAAAAATAAATTTCCTCAATGTCTAAGGACAGTGTGTGGGCCCCCACATGAAACACCTACTGATCAGGGTCTCACATACGCACCAGGTACTCTAATAGTATGACTTGGGCCTTCATGCCCGGGATGCGAAAGTATTTCAAGAGCCCACAATCTCTCAAAGAAAATATGGTAGGTGGATGATTTCCGGCCATTGCATTATCCTCTTCATGTTCCCTTTTGCGCCACTCTAGCACCATGTTGATGGCCAATTATCTGCATAAGGAACATAATAAGAGGATTAATAAATTCTTTCATGATTTGAAACTTTTTTATTGGGTAAATATTTAAAAAAAAATTGGGATTTGCGGTTCTTGCAGGTGCCCTGTGTGCACAGTGAAAGAACCTCGCAGATGGCCTTAGGCTCACCTGCAAAAATGCCTCATTCTCGCAAGCCCCGTATAGCCTGCCTACGAGAATGGAAGCGCACATGTAGGGCTTTTAAAAACAACTTAAAACTACAAATTTAACCCATGAAATTACAAAATTAAACCATAAAGTGTTAAGGACGAAGAGCTTACCTAACTGTCGTAAACGGCTCACTAAATGGTCTCTCGTAGCTCCTGCAATCTAACACCGAACTTAGAGGGTAAAAGAGGGGTTTTTTGAGCTCAATAGTGGAAATGTAAAAATGGTATGGTAAAAAGAGAATTTACTCCTTTTATTTACTTTTACTTTATCATTTTGGTTTTTATGATTATTTATCAATTAAACCCTAATCCCTAATGTTATGTTGAGTGTAATTCTTGAAGGTGTAATGACCTTAATGATCAAATATCGGGATATGGACATAGTTTTTCTTTGTTATCGTGTGTTTTTTATTGTTTT
Organism: Picea engelmannii; assembly: GCA_009831015.1. Classification (NCBI taxonomy): domain Eukaryota; kingdom Viridiplantae; phylum Streptophyta; class Pinopsida; order Pinales; family Pinaceae; genus Picea; species Picea engelmannii. Next base: position 63,532 of record ML790372.1, on the reverse strand, counting down.
TTATGGTTTTTACATAAAACCTTGGGCGTCATTTTTGTCCGTTCTTGCGCTCGTAAATACTTGAGAATGTGGTAGAGCACACTTTTATCACTTTTTCGGGCTCATAAGGTTATACGAAAAAGGAACCCCTCTGGAGTCCTCTTTAATCTCTTTTCAGACTCTCTAAACATGAAAAGATCGTCGAACGACCTTGCTATTTTCACGCTCGATAAAGTATTTGAAGTAAGCATATGGTGAGAGATAATTTATCTCTTTTCAGTCTCGTCCAGACTATTTTACGAAAAAGGAACTGAGAGAGTTCTCTTTTAAGTGTTTTTCCAAACTCTATAATCTTGAAAAACCTTCGAGTTTTCTATCTATGGACTCGCTAAACAAACATTGACAGACCCGTGATGGGACCGAACCACTCCTTCTTAGGGTTCATTAAAAATACTCCGAGGAACTCATCCGAAGGATGAGCTTATATCAACAAGCATATGTTATCCTCCTCAATCTTGCGTAAAAATAAAGAGGTACTCGCCAGAAATGGTGGGGGGGAATTTTGGAAAGGGATATGTTTCATCTTCGTATTGATTGGCAGTAAGTGTCGCTCTTGAACATGACACCCCTATTCATCATTTGAAGCCGGTTTTGGAAATCCATTCATCTCTCATTCGATTTGCTACAAGGTCATCCCCTATGTCGTCTTTGAGTCAATCATGCCAAATCATTGGTCGTGTCATTCATATGTTCAAGAGAATTCCATATGAAACCTATTTTGAGTCGGCCATCTGTAGTTATCCATTCTCTCCGTGTCGGCCTTCCCTGTGTCCAATCCAATTCACATCATACTCTGTTTTACCTTCAAAAATGTTACTCATTTCGTGTCATTTATGGGGGATACATCAAGGCCCTCCTGTGACGAGTTTTGTTCCGTCGAATTCAGCTCATTATCTGGAATCAAGACTTAGAAATTATTTGGTACCTTGGAGCTTGCATGCCTCAATGGCATGTTTCTTCACTTTCAACAGTGGGTTTACATCATTGACCCCTGATCGAAAGATTTCGTCAGATGTTCGACATCAACTCATTTATTCACACTCGGTGGATTGTACTATGGTACCTTGGGATTCATTGACATCAATGGTGATTTTCCTCGCACTTGTTAACGGTTTCATCATTGACCGGTAATCAAGTGGTTTCTACCATGTTCAAATTCAACACATGTAATCACATGGTTAGATTCGTATGTTGGGCGACTAGATTGAAGACCCTGGATATCATATTTATGATCCAGGTTGCGATGGAGTATGTATAATTTGCGACACATAGATCCACTGTGTATGTTTCGTGGCTATGTCATCTTGATTTGAAATTTCTCGCATAGATCCACAGTGTATTCCGGTGGCTATGCTATATTTTGACGACATGGATCCATAGTGTATGATTGGTGGCCATGACCTAAGTCTACAATTGTCATCAGTATATGATCTGAGTATGGGAATGCCTACCTCAGAATTGGTATATATGATATTCTGCATATGCTTGGTTGTTCGCAGGTTTCTGATTAGGTGTGCTTCTGGTTCCCGACACACACATGCAACTTACAAAGTCTATCAGCTGTCACTGGTTCCAACCTCATACTTTGGGGGGAATTCTGTTACCCATGATTTTGGTCATCATGATGATGTATTGATGATGGTGTACTCAGGCTCTTCATTAGAACTTTCTCCTGAGAAAAGTTACTTTCATCTCTTTCCAGAAATCACATTTTTGAGGACTGTTCACAGGCTGCTAGTATATTTGCCTGCGAGAATGCATGATTCTCGCAGGTTGCCTTAAGCCAGGGTGCGAGAAGTTCGCACTGTGTTCAACTTCTAGGGTGTGAACTCTTTATAAAACAAGGAAAAATATGAATTCTCGAAGCTTCTAGAAGGGAATCTTCTAAAAGGATGAGATGGCATTTGAATGGTTATCCTAGTACTGGATTCCCTGATATTTTGGAATCATTCTTATCCAAGTAACTAATTCATTCTCTCCTATATATTGAGGAAATTCTCATGGAAAAGGTTAAGCAAACAAAGAGAAGCTAGATTCATTGGAGAATTAGTGAAAGAATTGTGTGAAGGACTGACGCTACAACAGCTAGGAGACTCTAGCAAGTTCATTCAAAGGAGTTGATCTTCTTCATGCAAGTGAGCAAGTGTGTGTGTGTCGGAGCCAAGGGCCATCGAAAGGAAGTTTGCGACATCAAGGCTTAGGTTGTAATCTTTAATTTCCATTAATATGATACATTAATATGTCCCTTTCCCATAAAGCTAAGTCTACTTTATTGTATAACTCCTTGATCATATGCATAGATTGACTGTTGAATAGATTGTGCTTTCTTCACTTTGGTTGGTTTGTGTTGTCTTGATCTTGGCTGCACAAGAGCACTGGAGTGAAGCGGGAGAAACAAAGATCAAAGGAATCTATAATAAGGTATGTTCTTTGTTCTTGCCTCCTATTTAATTCAATAGTTGAAATCTAGGGAAAGAGTCATGTTTTGTCTTGCTTTGTTCTAGATCCAAGTGGATCTAGGGAGATCGGTTTGTGTCCGCACTTATGGATTTATATAATAACACCTTCGGGAGTTCTCAAATCAAAACTATTTACACCTCTGTTTCCTCGGACTATCGGACCTCCGAACAACCATAAATGTGCTGACAGATGGCTTTGATGCCAACGGTCAGGCCTTCGTATCTTTGAGAAAATTACACGGTCCTACAACGACACTTCGGTTTCATCGGATAGTCATACTTCTTGATAACCATTGATCTATGGACACATGTCCCTCAACCACTAACGGTCCAGATCGATTTTAGACTTTGGAAAATCTATCTCCTTTACACCCAACACATGGAGATTGTCGACCTTGTGAATTTTGAAGGACTTCAATGGTTAAAACCTACAATTCTTCTCCAGATCCAACAATCGCGAAAAACTTTGGTTCCTATCGAATGGATCCCATTCACTCATCCTCTAAACAAAGTGAATCCTTCATCTAAGGAAATTTTCCCACTATTTTGCATGAGCTTTATCACTCTAAGTGATTCGAACCTCAGACACACTACTTGTGCTACTCCTTGAAAACTTAAGGCTTGAATATTTTTGGAAAATCTTCCTGTGCACTCCTTGAGCTCATCCTCCTTGAGAATATTTCAACACTTGAATAAGTGTTGGCCCTGTGCACACCTTGCATGGGTTTCCTCATGATTTTATACTCCACTGAGTATCCGTGCAGTCCTTGCACTCACTCTTCGAAGTTTCATTCTATCTCCCCAGAGAAAATGAGTCTGAAACGACTCTACCTTTGCACTCCTTGCATGGAACTATGCACTCCTTGGAATAGGGTTTTCATAGGAGAAGCAATTTAAACTTATATAATATCAAACGTTCATTCATTCAACCATGAAATACACACAGGAGTATAAACACAGAAAAACACAAATAACATAAAATTACCCAAATTAACTCAGAGATAAGAAAAACTTAGACATTTGAAGAAAATCTCCTCTATTATATTCCTTCAACAAAACATTTACAAAGTGTTCTTGTAGCTATCAACTTCTCTACTTAATAAAGATAACAAATAAAATCTAGAAAAATAGAAAATAAGCTTCAGTAGCCTCTTTTGGGCATAGATTAGATACAATTATACATGGATGAGATTCTCAAGCCTTCCTTTTGACTACTCTAGTGCTTTCACATCATAATTAAATCATTCTAACACTAATTCTTATTTCAATAAATGGATAATTACAACCCAGATATGAGTCGATGCTCCTGTACAATCCTACAACTAACCAAGGTGATTACAATATCTTGCGATCTCATACAATGGCTCAAGCCTCAAAACATTGAAGGGCCTTTAATTACAATACTTTCAAAATAGTAAAATGACGTGCACTCCTTGGGATCCAAAATAGTTTGAATGTGTACACTGGATGCTCAACTGTCCTCCACTTGGACTCATTGAATGTTGATGGTGAATCTCCTACATCATTTTGGTACTCCTCCTTTCGATCCTTCTTCCCCTAGAAATTTGTATGCATCAGTAGTGGATTCTCTCATGAGATGGAATGAATGAAATTCCTTTTCATCATGTCCTACTTACAAAAATTACAAAATAATTTCTTAGTAGTTTTCTGATACTTCTGCATCAAAGAACAGACAGTCAAGTGATGACCCACTATTCTACATATCTCACAATATACACCTCCTCCTATTGCCAAGGGATTTCAGGATCTTGTAGCCAAAAATTCTCTAAAAGTTGGACACTCAATCTTATGGTGACCTATCATTATGCATGTAGTACACAATACTTCTTCGTGCTTTTCTTTCCCTTTAGCAAGCTACTGCAACTTAATTGTCAATGTTTCTAGCTGTGACCAAACCTGAGCCGTCCCTATGCCATTCTCTCCTACATGGGATGTGTTCTCACATATAGTTTTCAAGGGCAGCAGGGCATCCAAGTTCATGGTATGCATAGGAAACGCCTGAGTGTAGCATGTAGAGAAGCTCATTTTGGGCTTAAAATACAAACAGGTAGGCTCAATTTTGCGACGACATAGATCCCCTATCAGGATCAGATTATCGGCCCCAGGGTATTCAGAGTTTCAAAATTGCACGAATTATTGTGCCATGAAAAACGATGAAGCCCCGAAGCCCCGAAGTAGATATCATCCATCCAAATCCAGACTACCACGCATCATCAGATCTGTCACTTTGGGTGTTTAACTTCAGGAGTTTTGAAATGAGAAACATGCCAATTCCTAAAGACTCGAAGCACCAAAGTCCCGAAGTGCTGAAGCACGTGGAAGTAGATACTTCTCTTCAGGGTTTTTTCCTCAGCGGGGTTTTTCATTTTCAACATCAAAAGTAGCGTCCCCCCCAAGGCACCGTTTGGCGAATTCTAAATATGGCAGGCAATTAAGCTTGGCAGTGGCACCAAATATGGAAGGAGCATCAAGATCTCATATTGGGACTAGATCTATGGCCACAATCCATTGTGAGGACGCAATGTGCATGGGCGATAATTTTATTGAGCAGTCCCATAATTGAAACTATGGATTGCGGGCTCAAAATCGGTGTGAACCAAAACCACATTTGAGCGGCCCCATAATCACACATTTATATGGAATCCTATCCAAGAGCAGTGTGTGGCCACCCCCTTGGAATTAGTCCACATTTCAATCCCAATGCAGATAGTTCATCAAAGTAAGTCGGCAGTTGAGACCTCGTCTCACCGCATAAAGGAAAATCCAGAAAGGATTGGCAGAGAAGAGCTTTCCTCTGAAAGGGGAAGGCATGCACAGAGGAGACTACATGTGCAGTCTGACTGAGAAGAAACGTATGGTATTGGACGAGAAGCTCGAGAATGCTTCTGTTGGTAGTGGTAAATATTTTTGAGTATATAGGTGTCATTTTGATATTTGGTAAGGGTCAATGGTTGAGCTATGCTCCCGCATTGTAAAGTTTTTATAAATCATGTTGGTTATATGGTTATGTAATTTGATCTGAGACTTCTAGTTTAATGAAATTCAGCTTCATGTTTCCATGCTTTATTGCTTCTAATACTGAATGTTCATTATTGAAGGATTCACATGGATGTGTATGAATGAGTTGTAATGGATGTTGGATTATAGCTCGGTTATAATGTTTTGAGTCTCCTCAACTATGAATGCAAGAAGATCTTGTTTACTAACTTTTTCCTCCTTAGGATGCTAGAAGACCTGTTGTCCAGAGAAAACCTTTTCATTTTCTCATCAATTTCTTCCTCCTGCTCACCCTTACTACAACTTACTGACTAAATTTTAATCGAGACATCATTTGCGAGTGCATGCTGGTATAGTTTTCTGAGTTAAAATGATATTATCCTAAGATTGCGTGTCACACACCCACTACCATAATAATTTTTTTTTTGTTTTTCTTGCTTCCTGTAGAATCAGAGCCCCCGAAATATCTATGGAGGCCTAGCATAAACTAGTTCTCTCTCTCTCTCTCTGCTCCCATGTGATCGTGGGTCATGATCACAAGTCAAATAACCATGGTGCCTCTCAATAATTCACGACTCGGTGCTGCAGAGATGTCGAATCGTTCGACTCTGCAACCGCCGAACCCCGACAAGGCTAGCGACTGGCCAATAGGGACAAATCCCAACAGGGTTAGAAAATGGCCAATAGGAATGGGCCCTATCGCGCGATTGAGTGGAGTACAGGTGGTAATAGGGAATCATGACACGGTGGGTGACATGTTAGGAGACGGGTCCCACTTCACACACCACACCATTCCAGACCCCCCCCCTCCCATTAAAGGAAGAATGGCAAGGGGGGTCCGAAATTCACCTGAGCACCGTTGATCAAGGTGAATTAATCCCGACCATTCAATAGTTGTGTGTTCGATTCTAGACCCCCCCCCTTAAAGGCATAATGGTAGGGGGGCTCCAGAATGAAGCCTCAACCATCGATCTGGGCGGGTGGACTCTAGCCATCCAGATCTACTCGCTACTTACTCTAATGCGCATTCGTGCCCCAGCTTAAATCCGACATCTCTTCCTCACATATGACGGTCGTATAGACCTTGAGATCCTTCAAAAGAATCTCATCCATTCATCGGGACTTATCATCACGAGAGTCCAAACTCTCAACCATGGGGCTCCCAAATTCTTGATCCCCGGTTTCTCGATGTGGTTAATCTCTTGACACGTAGCCTCCTTAAATTGGTCGGTCCACGACTGCTTCGGGGTTTCCACCATCGAAAGTCTCGATCTCTCGTCACCGGGACTTCTAAAATAAGAAGCCAACTTATGAAATAGATCAGCATGCATATAAATAGCAACTTATGAAATAAGAAGCCATATGTAGTCTTTCCATTATAAACATACAACTACCAGTGCTGATCAAAATATCATACAAACATTCATATACTGAAATTATTCACAATTTCACAGCTTATGAGCATAATTGTCAGAATACATATATTTCAAGAAGCGAAAGGAAAAACACTTTTCAGAAAGTAACACCAGGAGTTATGTAACTGCTGAGAGGGGTGTTCGTTTCCACCCAACCGTAGGCTCAGTGACTCCCAACGGATTTACCACTAGCCACCCCCGAGTTGAGACCACGATGTTGTGAGACTATGTCTCTGTTTTCTAGTGACCAGGATTGAAGGTTCCTCTCCTTCCTCTCTGCTATCACTCACTCTGCATATCACCAGAGTTATCCCCTCACGTCTGCCCCCTCAAATCACTTCTTCCCCATGCCTTATCCTCTTGCGAGGTTGCATGTGGCACGATTTCCCTTGTGCTGGTAAGGTCTGAAAACTCTACAGATGGGCAGTTCACCTCCCCATCCCTCATTAATTTATGAGGAGCCATCTACCTACCACCTTGCGAGGCATTTAATTCGGGTCTAGCGAGACGCTTTTGGTTCTCCGAGCCAGTGGAGTCCAAATACGGTATTGATTGTCAGTGGCAGTTAACGCCACCTTTCCAAGTTCCCTCCACCACGTTTCTACAGCCATCATGGTCTCTTTTTCAGCATATCCCCTCTCAGTAGTCCTGTAATATAAATTGATAATATTATTCACATTCATTGACCTTTTCCACAAGGTCCATTTACATCACATATTCACATTTCTGAGTTTGCCACAGTTCTTGACCAGTCCAGTTATTTTTACAAACTAGGGGAAATAGGGTGTTACAATTCCCCCCCCCTTAAAAGGAACATCGTCCTCGATGTTCTGATCTATTAACATGAATTTCATGTACAGAAGTAAACAAAATTGGATATGCCTATTTCATGGCATCCTCCATTTCCCATGTAGTCTCATCTGGGAAAAAATGTTTCCACTGCACCTTGACCTGTGCAATGGTTCGGTTCCAGAGCTGGGTTTCCTTCTTGTCCAATATACATTGGGGTTCTGGTAGAAATTCTCCCTCCAGTTCCACCTAGATCACAAACCAGTCAATTATATGATTAGCATCATGTACATATTTCTTCAATAATGAAACATGGAAAACATTATGTGCTTTTACTGTGGGAGGAAGTGCTAGCCGATAGGATACATGTCCCACTCTATCTAGAACCTCAAAGGGTCCACAATACCGGGGTGCCAACTTGGCACAAGCTCCCATTTTCAGGGAGCTCATTCTGGGCTTAATTCTGAGATATACATGATCTCCCGTTTTGAACTCTCTTGGAGTTCTCTTTTGATCAGCATAACTTTTCTGTCGGTTCTGAGCGACCTTCAGATTTTGTTTTATCTAAGTCACTTGTTGTTCCATTTCTTTCAACATGTCAGGTCCAAAAGAAATCCTACTTACAGGATTACTCCAGCTGACTGAAGTATTACACAGCCTACCATAGAGGACCTCGAAGGGACTCATCTTTAAAAATGCTTGGTAGTCGTTGTTGTAGGCCAATTCTACCAATGGAAGGTAGTCTTCCCATTTCCTGGGTTAATGCATTACATGCATCCTTAACATATCCTCTAATATTTGATTCACTCTTTCTGTATGTCTATCAGTTTGAGGGTGATAGGCGGTGCTAAACAACAATTTGGTCTCTAAACCAGCCATCAGTGATTTCCAAAAATTGGAAGTAAATTTGGTGTCTCTGTCAGACACTATCTCTTTCGGCATACCGTGCAGTCTGAACACCTATTTCATGAATACCTGG
>ML790372.1:32734-42964 GCA_009831015.1 Picea engelmannii | reverse complement strand
GTTTAATTTCAGTAAATATATTAGATTGTTTAATTTCAGTAATGTTTATTCCTTTTTCATAAAATATAAAAAATCAAAAAGAGATTCCTGGCTGTCTTAGGGCAGAAAATATACATGAGTTTTGCAGGTTTTAAACAAATCTGCAGATTGCTTATAGTGTACATTTGTGAATAAGTAATATTGCATCTGATAATTAGATAGTTGATTTGAGTTATTAGTAGTTTGTAGATAGAATAGTTAGAATAGTTTATATTTAGTATATTAGTTCATTATCTTTGTTTTATTAGTTTCTAGTTTCCTTTATTTTAGTTAGTTTCTTGTATTTAGTTATAGTTTAGTTTGTTTTATTTAATTTAGTTAGATTACTTAGCTCAGATCATTTCTCTCTTTGGTTTTCATAGAAGACCTTAGAGTGGCCAACGGAGCCGTTAAAATCGTCAGGGTGGTCCATTCCAAACGGCTTGGGTTATTTAGACAACCCCATACTAGTTCCACTCTCCCAGTTGACGGATGGTCATTTTCGCCCGTCAAACAAATGGCACTAAAAAGAGGGCCTGAACTTAATTAATGGCACGAGGCGGTCGCAAGACTCCACCTCCACCTAATCGCACCCCTATAGTGACTAGAAGTCGTTCACAAGATAATATCCCCCCTCAAACAACAACTACTTCAACCGAGGATCCGCAGATCATAGTTGAGCCAACAACCCCTAATCCTACAGGTGGTGATTTCCAAGAGATCGTTCGTCAATCTCTTATCAAAACACATAGTGCCTTAGCTAGTATTAGGCAACCAAACTGCCCATGGGGTCAACCTTTAGATTTCTCTGATATCAGAGAATAGTTAGGTGAGATAGACCTCACTGTGAATCCTACAGATCCAAACACAAATCCTGCTGCAGGAGGATCTGGGATACCTCCTTCACCACCTCCCTCATCTCCTTCCTCTTATAGGGGAGATTCCTCTTTCGATGAAGGCAAACTACCTTCTCAGCCTTTCACACCCAATTCCCCAATGGAAAATCAGAACAACCCTGCTAGACCCTGGTTGGACCAGGATGCTGTAGCTGTACCTGGAGCCCAACACCCTTTACCTAAGCACCTGGAGAAATGGCTTCCCAAGTTTGATCCTGATTCAAAACAGATAGATGAATATCATATCAAAAAATTTATGTTAGCCATCAGACTCCGTAATGTTGAACACGAAGATGTCATCTGTAGGTTGTTCCCTTACACCTTTGACGGTAATGCGTCCACTTGGTACTTCGCCCAACAACCCCATACCATAGTGTCTTGGGAAAAGTTTGAGTCATGCTTTTTGGAAAAATTCGGAGATGGAAAACCTCCAGAAGTTTTAGTCATGGATCTTTCAAGCTTAAAAATGAACTCGAAAGAAAAAGATAAAGATTTTAATCAAAGATTTTTAACACTTAAGAATAGAATCCCTGCAGACTCTATGCCTGCTGAGTCTCTTGTAATAGCTTACTATACTAAAGCTCTACATCAAAGTATAGCTATTTGGGTAAAAAGATCTAAAAATGCCACGTTGTTAGAAGCCTTTGAAGAGGCTACTCAGATTGAAAAAGACATACTCATCCTTAAGGACTCTTCTAGCAACGAAACTGAAACTGTTACTTCTTCCAAAAAGAAGATTGAAATTCTTCCCAGACCTACACAAAACAAAACACAACCTGAAAACTCTGATTTGGAAAATTTAACCAAAGTTGTACAAAAATTGTCTAATCAAGTTATAGATTTAAAAAGGTCAACTGAAGAAGCCTCTTCGAGTAAATGACCCTACAAACCTCCTTTCCGAAAGCCTTTTCAAACCAACCGGCCTAATCCAAATCCTGAAGGCCTGAACCTAGAAAGTTTGCAATGTGCTCTCCAAACAATTCTAGGAGCCCAGGATGACTTGATCCCTCCTGATATTCCTGAAGAGGAAGTTGAACAGGAAACCATTCAAGAACAAGAGTCTTCTCCAAACATCTTTGGACACCTCTCGGATAATATCTTCCAAGCCAACTTCGAGACTGTTCACCCTTACAACACTAGGAGTAAGACAGCAAACAAACCTCCTGTCGAGAACACTACAACTTTACCTCCAAAGCCATCTAAATCAGCAGAAATTAAACAGAGTAATGTCAGTCCTAAATTAGATTATGATGTTGTTGAAGATCTTAAGAAATTAAGGGCTAACATTTCTATTTATGAGTTGTTGAAGTTTCCATTTTTGCTACAAAAGATGTTGCAAAATATTTCAGAAAATGGCAAGAATGGTAGTTCAAATAACAATAAGGTTGTGCAAAGCAAAGTACCGCAGAAGACTTCCACAAAAAATAATCCTGATCCTCAAGATAAAGGAAGCCTTCCTATAACTCCTGTAAATAATGTAAATAATAATGTAAAAAACAATGTAAATAGTGTAAATAATTGAGATAAAGTAGTCTTAGAAACTGCGAGTAATAAAACACAAGCTACGACTTTAAATACTCGTAAGAATGTACCTCCTTTTCTTTTAACTTTCAAAATCTTCAACAGAAATGTGCATAATTGTATGGTTGACTCAAGAGCATCGTCCAATGTGATGCCTTGGTCAGTCTGCCAAAAGATTAACGCTGAAGTGGAACCCTCTTCTTTGAAAATCATACAACTTGATCGATCAGACGTTAAAGTTATAGGCGAACTAAAAAATGTCTTGATTAGATTGTCGTCTAACCCAAAGGTTCATCAAGTTATTGATATAATTGTGGTAGATATTCCCGAAGTGTATGGTATGTTTTTGAGCAGGGACTGGTCGGAGCAGCTACAAGGTTACTTCGCAATGGACTGGTCTCACTTATGGCTTCTAGAAAACGGTAAGCCCAATAAGATTAGGGTGAATCGTGAGCGTTACCTCAAGTTCACAGTAACAGACTTGAACGATCCTAATGAACCGTACACACCTCCTGTTAATGCACCTGAAGTCAAAGGAATGGACACCTACTTCGGAAATTTCATGGCTGAAATTTCACCTATCGACGATCCGTAGCATCAAGCCGAGATCCTATCATGTACGCAACCAACAACTTCTATCCAACAATCCTGTGAGCCCAATGGAGGTCAAATTTGGTCTTTATATTTTGACGGTTCCAAGTCTAAAGAAGGAGCTGGTGCAGGCTGCATCATTATCGATCCGGCAGGTAACAAGACGTTATTGGCTTGTAGATTAGAGTTTGAATGTACTAACAATATTGCAGAATATGAGGCTTTATTACAAGGTCTCAGAAAAGCCTTGGACATGCACATTCAAAATCTGATTGTATTCAGTGACTCTGAAATAGTGGTTAGGCAGGTGAGAAATTCTATACCCTATCTTTCCCCACATCTCCAGTGTTACCAGTCTGAGGTATGGAGTTTGATGAACAAATTTTCTGCTTTTAATATAAATTCCATTCCTAGATCAAATAATGCTGAAGCAGATCTACTAGCTAATGTTGCCTCTAAACTTCTTCCTGCAGAAGGCTTATCCCCAAACACATTCTCTGTGGAGCTGTTGTTTTGACCATCTATTCCTGACAATATCAAAAATTGGAGAGTATTTGATGATGATCAACAGATCATTAAATTTCTGCACATGGAAGAAATCTTTCAAGACGCTGTGATAGATGAACAAATGCATGAAGACAATTTGCACGACTTTACGGTAATACCTAATCCGAAATCTCCTGAAGATCTATCAGACATGGTAAATCTCATACCCAAATCTGTTGTTAGACTAGAAAAGTTTTACGATTTTGAAGATAAATTTAAAAAGACGGTCAATTGCAAAACCAACAGTTCTTCATTGCCTTATGAAAAAGTCAATTTAGGGACTAGTGAAAATCCTCAATGTATCAACTTAGGCTTGGGATGTTCTAGACAAGAAAAAGCTACTTTTGTTAAATTATTTAAAGAATTTAAGGATGTATTTTCATGGATTTATGATGATCTTAAGACATTCAATCCAAATATTATACAACATGTCATCCCAATGAAACCCCAAACCTTACCCTTCCAACAGAAACTGAGGAAAATGCATCCTAAATTAGAACCGACTGTACAAAAAGAATTGAATAAACTCCTTGGTGCTAAAATAATCTTTCTTGTTAGACATATTCAATGGGTATCCAACCTCATCCTAGTGCATAAGAAAAACGGGGAAATTCGACTTTGTGTCGATTTTTGAAACCTCAACAAAGTGTCTGATAAAGATAATTATCCTGTCCCTCCTATGGAACAGATCTTGCAACAAGCATCTGGTTCCGAGAGGCTATCCTTATTGGATGGTTTCTCTGGATACAACCAAGTCTTGATGTCTCCGACAGACTAATAAAAAACTACCTTCTGTACCCCGTGGGGCACTTATGCTTACCGCAAAATGCACTTTGGATTGATTAATGCCGGCGCTACCTTTCAGAGAGAAATGGACATTGCTTTTAGAGGCTTAATCAATCACTCCATAGTAGTCTACTTAGATGATGTGACTATTTATTCCAAAAACAAAGACGATCATCTAACTCACTTACGAGCTGTTCTGCTACGATGTCCTAAATACGACATCTCCCTGAACCCCAAGAAGTCCATATTTGCAATAGAACAGGGTAAATTACTAGGATTCATTGTGTCTAGTGATGGAATGATTATTGACCCTGAGAGGACCCAAGTCATCGCTAAACTTCCCCCACCTACCTCCAAAAAATCCATGCAGTCCTTCCTAGGCCAGATCAATTTCGTGAGAAGATTCGTCCCCAGTTTCTCCGAAATGGTCAGACCTCTCCAGAACCTGATTAAAAAGGACACCCAATATCACTGGGGACCCACTGAAAACCAAGCTTTTAACGATATAAAGAAGGCTATAATTGACGCTCCATCTCTCATGAAACCTGATTTCTCTCAAGACTTTACACTGTATACTTTTGCCTCTGATCGTTCCTATGCCGTTGTCCTAACTCAGAATAATTCTGAGAACAATGAAGTACCCATCGCCTTTATGAGCTCTGCTTTCAAAGGTGATGAAATTAACTACCCAGCAGTTGATTGGCAAGCCTACGTTGTCTTCAAGGCAGTTAATCATTTTCGGTCATATCTTTTGAAGTCAAGGATGAAGGTCATTGTTCCTTACCCTGCCGTTAGGAACTTGTTAGTGCAAAAAGAGTTAGGAGAGAAAAGAGCCAACTGGGTCACCTCCTTGTAGGAGTATGACTTAGAGATCACCCCAGCATAGATCGTGAGAGGCCAAGGATTGTGTAAGTTAGTTGTTGATTCAGAAACCAAACAGCAAGAAGATAGTGATACGTCGGACCTAGAACAACATGATCAGAGTTTGATTTGTTGCGCACAAAACCTCGTAAGTCCTTGGTACGATGATATTAGATTTTGTCTTGAACATGGATCAGCACCCCGTCACCTTGACCCTGCCAAGAGAAGATATTTGAGACTAAAGTCCGCCTCCTTTCATCTAATTAACGGTATACTATTTCGTCAGAATTTTGACGGCGTATTGATGCGTTGTCTTGAAAAGGACGAAGCAGAAAGAGTCTTGCTTGAGTTGCATGCAGGAGAAGCTGGTGGTCACTTCGGTGGTGATACCACTTCTCATAAGGTTTTAAGAGCCGGTTACTACTAGCCAACACTCTTTAGGGACTCCCATGCCTTGTGTCGCAAATGTATCATTTGTCAGAAAGCATCAGGGCGATTGCAAAAACCAGCCTTCCCCTTGCAACCCGTCATAGTCGATTATCCTTTTCAGCAATTGGGCCTTGATATCATTGGTCCTATTAACCTTCCATCCTCACAATACCACAAGTATATTGTGACAGCCACTAATTACTTTACTCGATGGTCTGAAGCCACCGCGCTAAGAACTGTTAACACAAGTCAGGTGATTGCCTTTCTAAACTCGAATATCATCACTCGTTTTGGCATCCCTGATTGTTTAGTCTTTGATAACGCTTCATACTTTTCTTCTCTTGAGATGAGTGAGTTCTCCTGAGAGAAAGGAATAAAGATGAAGTATTCTGCTAGTTACTACCCCAAGGTAATGGTTTAGCAGAATCAACCAACAAGAACTTGATCAAAATTATCAAGAGAACCGTGGCTGAAAATCACAAGAACTAGCATAACGCACTATTGAATGCACTGTGGGCTGATAGGGTAACACCCAAAGCTGCTATAGGTAACTCTCCCTTTTTCTTCGTTTATGGCAGAGAAGCCATTCTGCCACCTCACATTCTTCTTCCTTCGCTTCAATTGTCACAAAAAGTTCAAGAAGAAGATTGTCCCCCTCTAGAAAGCCGTATTAACGCTTTGATGAAGTTAGAAGAAGTAAGAACCCAAGCTAAGGATAAGTTAGACCAACATCAACAACTGATTAAAAGCTGGTTCGATTCTAGTTCTGCTTCTGATAGGAATTTTGAAGTAGGCGATCTCATCTTAAAGTGGGACAAACCACACGAAGGGAAGGGTGAACATACTAAGTTTCAAAATTTGTGGCTTGGGCCATTTTTGATTGCTGAAAAGTTGGATCCTAGTTCCTTTCGATTGCAGAATCTTGAAGGGCAGCTTGACACCTACCCGGTGAATGGTCAAGCCCTAAAAAGATACTTTTCTTGATTTCTGCCTTTGTATATTATGTAAATATTTCTTTTGTTTGCATTCCTTTTCGTTTATTTCTTGTTTGGTTTTAATTTTGGTGATCAGTTTTTGTGTGTTTTGAAACGTATGCATGCCTGTGCACTGAGCCATTCAGACAAAGACCATAAGGAAATTTCTTCGCTGAAATAACTTCTGAAAGATTGCACAAACATCAGTGATATATTTTTGAAAATGATATTGGAAAATGTTGTTTGAAAGAAGTTTACTAATTTCAATCGCTGAGTGAAGTTTGTCATGATCATGTTTATCTTTTTACGCTGTCCCTTTTCCGTAAAGGAATGACTCGAAAGGATATCTCCCCGTCAAAGTAAGTTGTTTTAGAAATAAAACATTTCTGGAGCTGAATAAAGGACAGTATAAATTTTTCTGATGAGGTCTGAAAAATATGACAAAGTGTTGATATTTTTTCAGCGTCACCCCGCTCAGCTATCTATAAAAGAAAAACAAAATAAAAATAGTAATAAGAGATGTGGGAAGTGTTTCTAAACCCGCCGGGATACTGAACAGGTCCGCTGGCAGCGGGTAAATGCAAGCATGGCGCCAAGACAACTTCGTCGGGGTACTGAACAGGCCCGCTGGCAGCGAAGCAATGTCGGGTACACGAAAATATTCAAAAAATATAAGAAACCTCTTTTAAAGTCCTTTATTCTAATCTAGAACTTCTTGACAGGATAAAGATGTCCGAGTGGGTTAAATGGAAACCCTGTCGAGGCTATGGACGCCTGCTAGCAGTAGTGGCAATGCCAACAGTATTGAAGATTTTATCATAAAAATCATGACTTGTTGATCTTAAGACTGTTATTGGTTTACGACTTTTAAAACATCGCTGAAAAAGATAGTAAATGATGATGTTGGTACAATTTTTTGGTTGTTGTTTTTGAGTTGAGTTTTTCTTTGCTGTCCTAATCTGGATTTGTTCTTTTAACAGAGATAACTGCTTCGCCCAGTGTGTCGCCATTGTTGGCAGCCAATTCAATTTTTTCAATTGCCCTAAAAGCTTCCTACACCTATGTCTCTTGAACTCCAAATTTTTGTCGCATTTTGCAAACAGACGATATTTTTATTTCAAGCGACATTTGCAATTTGATTTCGATTTAGTTTTCACAAAGCGTGAAAACTCCTCCATCGTTATTCGGATGGTCATGATCTGCTTATTTGATATCATGATTGGTACTTACCTTTTGTCTGCTATTAAATGGCTGGAATGACTTTCAAACTATTACCATTCACTTTGATTGGGCAACTTGATTTCTTTGGTAAGGCATCAAACATATTAAGTTATGGGTTATATTCGATTTCATAAGGATCATGGTTGATATTGTTTTATATAATGTGATCCTTACTATCATAACTTATTAACTTATCTATTTCATAGAGTCATTGGTTGCAAGGTTTATAAACTTTGATTATGCTAAAAAACGCATGGGTCACATTTCAATTTGATTTCATATTTGAATAGGCAATATTTTACACTTGGCGCGCTGGTGAAACTTTTGGATTTCATGTTGGATTGAACTATACACTTGGCGCATTAATATAACGTATGGTTTTCGTTATACATTTGATTAATGGCACATTGATATGGTTACTCACCGATTTGGGTTGGCCGATTAATATGTTTTAAACGTTATGATTATTGATGGAACAACTATGTACTCAAGCATTAATACACTGCATGGCGGTGGTAATCCCACCACCCTCGCACACATTACATTGATTCATTCCCCTTTGAGAATTTGTAGTTGTTAAGCCCTATCGATTTTGCTCCTGCATTTTGTATTGTTCGATTCAAACCCTACTATGCACACAAGCTATGCCTCCAGTCGTAAGGGTCGAGCCCAACGGTTGCCAAGCACTGTTGATGTTTGATGGTGCCTATAGCAACCTGGAGAAGTTCAGAGGGCTCCCGTTCATAAGAAAATTCAATGGTTATAACCCTAGCGTGGCTCAGCATTTTGCGTTAACCTTCAATGGCTGTCGAGCCAAGGTTGGGGATGTGCAACTTGAAATTAATGAGCAATTTCTTAGCTCGGCAACCAGTCTGCCTACTACGGGACATAAGTGGTCTAAAAATTGTAAATTGGAAGATGTCTCGTGGCCATTGCTCTTCCAATCTCGAATGGTGAACTACTGTGACAAAGGATGGCCTGCAAATATGTTAAAACAACGATGGCATGACCTGCTAATGATAATCAAGAAATTCGTTACTTGCGAGGGTAGGTACGGGTTCGTTTTCTTATTTCACCTTCGTCTATTGATGGTTTTTATGGGTTTTGAACTCAATGTGCCTCACTACCTTCATAGAAGTCTGTTTAAGATGGAAAATAGGTACAAGCGCAACCAGGCCTATACCAGCCTCTTCCATTTTGGGTTGATTAAAATGATTGTGGTTTATGAATTGGGGTTACGTCGTGACAGTTGGGTTGATTTTCTCAGCCATAATGGTTTTGAAGACTTGAGTCCACCACAAGTTGATAAACCTGTGGTGAGAGAAAGCAAGCCTACCCCTCCTGTGCCTTACAACGTTTTGCTACCCAAACCTATACCCGACTCACCTATGAACTTGCTCATGTCTGGGACCAAACAGGTCAAAATTGCTAAACCCGCAGCCAAAAAGCCTAAAGCTAAATCTAATGCAAATGATAAAGGCATGAAAAATGCCTGGTTAATATCTCGCATGGAAAGAAATAAACCCAAATTTCCTATTAATCCTGAGCCTATCATGGTCAGCGAAGATTCCGACTCAGAGATTGAACATTTTCTTGCAGATGAGTATCCCTACTCAGAAGGTCTGTGTGACAAACTTTCGTATGACTTCGTCAAAAACTTACCACCTTGTTTGCGGGATGATCCCAATTTTCCTGCCATTGAAATGCCTCGTGAAACCCTCGGCGACTCGTCAAAACCCTCTCTTGCTCAACCAACTGTTTCACCATGCGATCAATGTGGCTTATGGTTGGAAAGATACTACCTAGATGTGCCTATGTTGCAATCCAAAATCCATGCTCTGGAAGACCAAGTGGCAAAGCTCACCAGTCAGAATGCCAAGCTGCAACCCACTGACAAGAAGCAATGGACAACAGGTTCAATCCTGTTTAAGAATGTCGAGTCGGCTACGGAAATCGTCAATTCGAAATTGGCATAGCCTCAACAACCTCGCTGGTATCACTTTTACCCATTTATATGACATATTCGTAAACTATGTGTACATCTTTGACCTGCTCTATCACATAATCATGCATTGTTGTATATAATTTCATTTTGATAAATCGAATTTGATTATCATTTAAGTTTTAATTAGATTTAGTTCTGATTTGATTTGATCATGATTGGATTTGATTTGTTCTAAAATTAGTTTCAATTGGATGCTCTGTCAATCGTTGAAGTTGTTATTATTTTCTAAACACAGGCTGTTGCTGGTATTCCGATTTTGAACACAGTCAAATGGCACGATTTGAATTGGTTATGTTCTATTTGATATGATTGACAAATGGGTTAACTATTTTCCTTGTCTTTCGACCAATTCTAATACTATTCTGATAAATACATAACCAGA
>ML790372.1:0-21703 GCA_009831015.1 Picea engelmannii | reverse complement strand
TAATTTGTTAGTATTATATTAGTAGTTAGATGTGTAGTTAGAATTAGTATATTAGTGATTTAGTTTAGTTATTTTTCTATTTTATTTCTGTCCATAAAATTATAAAATCAACAAAAATATCTTTCGTTGTCTTAGGGCAGAATCTCAATGAGTTTTTTCAGGTTTTATTTAAATCTGTAAATTGTAGATATTGTACATTTTGTGAATAAGTTATATTTCAGTTAATAGTTAGATAGTTAATTAGTTAGAGTTAGTATAGTATTAGTTAATAGATTGTATATATAGAATAGTTAGATTATTTTAGTTTGTTTTAATAATTAGTTTTAGTTTAGTTTAATAGTTAGTTTTAGTTAGATTAGTTAGTTTGTTTTATTTAGTTTAGTTTGTTTTATTTAGTTATAGTTAGATTAGTTAGTTTAGATTAGTTTTATTTTTGTTTTCTTAGGACCTTAGATCGGCTAACGGAGCCGCTAAACCCGTCAGGGTGGTTCATCCCAAATGGCTTGGGTTATTAGAAAACCTGGGACTGGTTCCACTCTCTCAGTTGACGGACGGTCGATTTCACCCATCAACAGAGCACAAGTCTAAGATTATCTTCATGTTCTTATCTATTCTTAGAGTAGATTAATATGTCATCAATAAAAACTAGTACAAATTTATCTAAAAATTTACTGAGTACATTATTCATTAAGCACATGAAAGTGGCAGGGGCATTGGTTAACCCAAATGGCACTACCACAAACTCATAGTGACCATATAGTGTCTGGAAAGCGGTTTTATGGATGTATTCACCCTTGATTCGGACTTGATGGTATCTCGACCTCAAGTCAATCTTTGAGAAAATAGATGCACCTCCCAACTGATCGAATAGATCATCGATCCCGGGAAAGGGGTACTTGTTCTTTATGGTTACTTTATTGAGTTGTCTATAATCTATGCACAGTCTAAGGTTTCCATCCTTCTTTTTCAAAAATAGGACTGGTGCTCCCCATAGGGACACGCTGGGTTGAATATAACCCTTATCCATCATTTCTTTCAGTTGCAGTTTGAGTTCCACTAACTCAGGTGTGCTCATCCGGTAGGGTGTCCTAGACACCTGCACCTCTCTTGGTGCAAGTTCTATCAAGAAGTCAATGTCTCTTCTCGGAGGTAGACACGGTACCTCTTGCGGAAACACATCTCTGTATTCTCTTAGGATAGGGTGATCATCAGGGCTTGGTTTATCACCTTCAATTGTTTTCAACACCTGTATTGCATATAGGGGACATCCTTTTTGGCAATACTTTCTCATTTGTAGGGATGATATTTGCCTCACTGAGACAGGTTTTCAAATCCCTTGAAGGGTTATCCTTTTTCCTTCTTTGCTCACACATTCTAAGGTTTTATGGTAACAGTCCAGTCTGGCCTTATGGTCGACTAGCTTGTCCATACTAATCAATATATCGTATGATCCCAGGGGTAATATGTTAAGGGTTGCTTGGGTGGGGAATTCACCCAACATTAATTAGCAAGATAGTATGGCCTCTGCTACTCTTCTTTTAGTGCCAGTAGCTAACTGTACTAACCATGGCTTGGTGTGTTTTTGTGGCTGTAATTTACACTTATCAACAACTTTAGGGGCTATATAACTCAAATTTGAACCAGGGTCAATCAAAATAGACACCAGATGGTTGAAAATCATACCTTCTATTTCCACCACTGAAGCTTGGTGGTCAGCTTGGTTATTATCCAAGGATGCATAAATCTACGACACACTCCCTGCCACATCATTGACTGTGGTAGCTTCCTGAATGTTATAAACTTTTTGACTGTTCCGTTGTCGGCGTGGACAATCTCTTAGGAGATGCTCTTCTACGTAACCCCAACATTTCATAGGTCCTCTCTTTGGGTTATCATTCTTTACTGGTATAGGTCTTTATCAGTCTGAAATCTTGAACCACTCTTCTGTTTCCAGTCTCCATGAGACTCTGCCCAATGTCCATATTGTTCAGGACAATATGTTGCCTTTTAAATAGTGTCTTCTAAGGTCTTTGTCTCGTCAAATTCAATTCGGTTCCGGTATTCCTTGGGTAGCCCACTGATGAAGCGTTGCACCTTTTCCTTCTCTTCCTTGATGTAGGGTACATATCTCAATAAGTCGAGGAATTTGTTGACATATTCCTCTATAGTGAGTTGCCATAGTTTGAGTTCATAAAACTCTTTAGCCTTCTCATCGAAATATTTTTCCGACAAATACTTCTTCCGGAAGTACTTCTCAAACTGTTTCCAGGACAAGTCCTCCTCGTGGACCCCTTTCATATTCTTAAGATCTTCCCACCAGATGGAATCTTTTCCATTCATATTGAAAGTGGCCACTCGGGCCTTCAAATTCTATGAAAGATCATGGACTCTGAAATATTTCTTCAGTCCAAGCAGCCAGGCCTCAGCTTCCTCTCCCTTCTTTATCTCACCGTCGAAGGAGGGAGGTTTGACCTTTCTAAATTCCTCAAATTTATGACCCTTGGAAGTCTTTTGCTTCTTCTATTTTCTTCGAGAATAGGAACTGGTCCTACTGCTGGAAGAGCCTTCTGAATCGCCAGCTTCCTTCTCAAAGGAATCATCTGGAACTGATCCTTTACCTCTGGGGTGGACCTTCCTTGAGGTTCTCCTCTCAGTATGGCCACTGATACGACCATGTTTCTGCATCTTGGGTTCATGCTACATTTGTCGCTGTAGGTCAGATAAGCTTTGCAGTAAAACTGCATTAATTTCAATTTTCTTTTCTTGTTCTTTCATCATCCTTTCATTGTCGGCCTTGCAGCTTTGAAATTCAACCATGAGACTCCTCATAGTATCGGCTAGATCTGGAGGGGTTCCTATTGCTCTTCTTTCATCAGAATCTTCATCTCTATTGTGGGAGCCTTCTCCCATTTCTTGGTGAGTCACCATTTTCTGCATCTGTAAATTCTCGCGACTAATCGTCCGCTCGGGTGAAAAGACAAACGTTGGTTGTTAGTCAAGAGTTAGATACCTTTTTATAACCTGTGCATAAATTCATATTTTCACATGTATACCCATATAATATGGTTTTTCATTTGGGTCTTAATCCTTATCTATCCAGCCATCTCAATTGCAAGAGACTCTACCTACTTTAGTAGGTAGTCATCGTAACACTAAAACAGGACAACGCAGTTCATGTCCCAGATTACAGTTTCATTCTGCAATCCTCCTTAAGGAGAAAACGCAGATGACAATATATTCTTATGCGGCTCATGCCTGGGCCCAAGAAAGCCAGGTGTTGTAACCATGCTCTGATACCAATTTGTCACACAACCACTACCATAATAATTTATTTTTTTGTTGTTGCTTCCTGCAAAATCAGAGCCCCCAAAATATCTACGGAGGCCTAGCGTAAACTAGTTATCTCTCTCTCTCTGCTCCCATGTGATTTTGGGTCATGATCATAGGTCAAATAACCATGGCACCTCTCAATAATTTGTGACTCGGCACTACAGAGATGTCGAATCGTTCGACTCTGCAACTGACGAACCCCGACAAGGATAGCGACTGCCCAATAGGGACAAATCCCAACAGGGTTAGCCAATGGCCAATAGGAACGGCCCCTGTCACGTGATTGAGTGGAGTACAGGTGGAAATAGGGAAGCACGACATGGTGGGTGATGTGACAGGATATGGGTCCCACTTCACACGCCACACCATTCCGGACCACCCCCCCCCCCCATTAAAGGTAGAATGGCAAGGGGGGTCCAGAATTTGCCTGAGCACCATTGATCAAGGATAATTAATCCTGACCATTCAAGAGTTTTACATTCGATTTCGGAACCCCCCCCCTCCCCCTTAAAGGTAGAATGGAAGGGGGTCTCCGGAATGAAGCCTCAGCCGTCGATCTGGGTGGGTGGACTCTAGCCATCTAGATCTACTCGCTACTTAATGTAATGCACATTCGTGCCCTAGCTTAAAGACGACATGTCTTCCTCACATCTGATGGTCATATAGACCCTGAGATCCTCCGAAAGAATCTCGTCCATTCATCGGGACTTATCATCACGAGAGTATGAACTCTCGACCACGGGGCTCCCGAATTCTTGATCCCTGATTTCCTGATGTGGTTAATCTCTTAACACGTAGCCTCCTTAAATCGGACGGTCCATGACTACTTCGGGGTTTCCACCATGGAAAGTCCTGATATCTCGTCACTAGGACTTCCGAATTCGCGATTCCCATTTTCCCAAAATGGGTAATCTCGTGACACGTGGCCTCCTTAAATCGGATGGTCCATGACTACTTCAGGGTTTCCACCATGGAAAGTCTTGATCTCTCATCATCAGGACTTTCGAATTCACGATTCCCGATTTCCTGAAACGGGCAATCTTGTGACACGTGGCCTCCTTAAATCGGGTGTTCCACGACTTCTTCGAGGTTTCCACCATGGAAAGTCCCAATCTCTCGTCATTAGGACTTCCAAATTCGTGATTCCTGATTTCCCAAAATGGGTAATCTCACAACACATGGCCTCCTTAAATCGGACGGTCCACGACTGCTTCGGGGTGTTTGCCCCTATTCACTGGGGGTTTGACCCTTGGGTATTTCCTAATAGATCCAACGACTGTTGGGTTTTCTAGCCGAGATATGACGGCTCAGATAGGTTCCTAACTTGTGCATTCTCCCACGACTCCCTGGATGTGGAAAAATCAACGGTCCAGATGTTCTCCTGGACCTTGGGGATCTATGATCCCGATCTCTTCGCTACCCACGAAGACACAGAAAGACAAAGTGGTAAGTCCTTAACATCCCACTTTCTCCTACCAATCTAACGTTCATGGGTGACCACATATTTATCGACGGGATCTTGTCCATCGATCAACACCTATTCCGGGTTAAGGCGCTTAACACTTCAATTTCTCCTTCCGATCTGACGGTCGTGAGTGACCACCGATCTCCCGATGGGATTTCATTCATCGATTCGATACTTATCATGGATTTATTAAGGCCTTGTTCCTTCACATCCTTTCTCCAGGTTCTTGATGGGCGTTTGAGAAGGGTATCTCTATGGGGAAGTTTACCCAGGGTACTATCTGAGGCAGATAAGGGTATCGCTCTCCCGAGAACCAGACATGAAGTCTAAATTAGATCAACACGCATATAAATAACAACTTATGAAATAAGAACCCATATGCAGTCTTTCCATTATAAACATACAACTACCAGTACTGATCAAAATATCATACAGAAATTCTTATACTGAAATTATTCACAATTTCACAGCTTATGAGCATAATTGTCAGAATACATATATTTCAAGAAGCCAAAGGAAAAAAACTTATTAGAAAGTAACACCAGGAGTTATGTAACTACTGAGAGGGGTGCTTGTTTCCACCCAACTGTAGGCTCAACGACTCCTAGCGGATTTACCACTAGCCACCCCCAAGCTGAGACCACGATGTTGTGATACTACGTCTCTATTTTCCAGTGACCAGGAGTGAAGGTTCCTCTCCTTCCTCTCCACTATCACTCACTCTTCATATCGCCAGAGTTCTCCCCTCATGTCTGCACCCTCAAATCGCTTCTTCCCCATGCCTTATCCTCTTGCGAGGTTGTGTGTGGCGCGATTTCCCTCGCACTGTTCAGGTCTGACGGCTCTACGGATGGGCAGTTCATCTCCCCATCCCTCATTAATTTCTGAGGAGCCATCTACCTACCAGCCTGCGAGGCATTTAATTTGGGTCCAGCAAGTTGCTTTTGGTTCTCTGAGCCAGTGGAGTCCAAATACGGTATTGATTGTCAGTGGAAGTTAATGCCACCTTTCTAGGTGCCCTCAACCGCCTTTCTGCAGCCATCGTGGTCTCTTTTTCAGCATATCCCCTCTCAGCAGTCCTGCAATATAAATTCATAATATTATTCACATTCATTGAACTTTTCCACAAGATCCATTTACATCACATATTCACATTTCTGAGTTTGCCATAGTTCTTGGCCAGTCCAGTTATTTTTACAAACTAGGGGAAACAGGGTGTTACATTGCGCCCATTCGACCCCCTTTAAAATTAGTCACTGTGACATATAAACTGATGGGTACTGGGCTTACCTCCCCTGCATTCATATGGTGACTTCTAGTGATAACATAAATGGCATCGTTGTCGGGGAATGAATTGAATACTTTTCCTTGGGATAGAACTACAAAAAAGCTCTGATTATGAAGGTGCATCAGATATCAGTACCATTGAAGATTGCAACTTGCATCTAGATACTCCACTATTTTGAATCCATTGTTTCAGTTATGTATCCTAAAGGTAGACACACGAGGTCCACTTCACTGCTACCTCTAGCAATGTTTGAAGCTAACCTAGAGAACATTTTCGAGAAGGATTTTAGCAGCCTCTTTCTTAGATTGAAAGTTCCTCGGGAGATTGACAACGATCAAATATGGTCTTTGATGGTGAAAAAAGACCAGACCCATTCAGACTGCATGTCATTCACCTGGAAACTCCATGATTAAATGATCAATTGGTGAATACACTAGTTCAAAATGGAAAGAATCCTGACTCGAAGGTTTTCGCCTTTTAATTTTTCTGTTGTTTCTAGTTTTACTAATGTTTTCCCTACTCCAAATGAATGGGGCGATTATTTACCCATATTTAGAGAGCGTAAAGAGAACAACCTTGCTCATCATATCCATGAGCTTCATGAACTCATGCATTAGTGGGAGATACATAATGAAGATGTATTAATGAAGATGTCCATGTTCTCATTAGCAGGAGATGCTCGTTAGTGGTATCACTCCTTACCCCCTGCTAGCATCTCCTCTCTGGGATAATTTCATGCAACTTTCAATAGGCACTGTCAAACTTTTTATTCTTCTAAGTTAATCTGTCATAACTATTGTGAGGAGTATATAGATGTTTTTCAGGACATAGTTCATTCTTACGAAAGCTGTGAGGATGAGGGACATCCCCCGAAGGAGCTGATGTAGTTGATACAATCACTTTCTACAAGTATAGAGGAATTGAAGGGATATTTTTCTCGTCGCTCTTATAAAGAAAATAAAGAGGATATTACAGTCCTAGAAATAGATGTTCTAGGAATCGATTATTATGATGTAGAAGTGATGTCGGATACTAACCAAGAACAAATGATTGTTGATGAATATCCCAATGAATATGACTAAGAGAAGAGCTCTCCCATGGTTACTATTTATTATGATTGTGAATTTGATCCTTGGTGTTAGCACTAGAAGTCACACGTGGATTGTGACAGAGGTAAGCCTGATACCCATTAGTTTGTATGTCACGAAAATGAATATAAAGGTGGTCTAATGGACGCATACTCAAGATGGTATCGTTCTAACTGAGAAAATAGGATCAGAAAGCATAAGCAGGTGAGGTCTTGGTCTAGCTTCAGTCAGTAAGTTTTGGTATAGTGGTAAGTAGGGGGAAGTACTTAAGGAGAGTGAAGAGGTCTGCTATGAACATCAGGTCTTCGAGCAACCTAAGGAGGAAAATCTTAGAAAACAAAATCCTCTTGGATTCAGAGCTTCAGGAAACTGAAAACATTATGACAACACTGTAATCAAACATCCATTACAACCCAGTCACAATAATCCATGTGAATCCTTCAATCATGAACATTCAGTATCAGACGCATAATAATATGGAGTAATGATAGCTGACTTGGATTAAACAAGAAGTCTCAAATACAGATACATAACCAAAAGCCAGAGGCTTTGCTAAAAATTTACAATATCGGAGCCTAGCTCAACCATCTGTTATAACCCTAAATTGCACCAGACATCATACCTGGAATCAGGACATCTTACTTTCTACTTTTTCCAAGACATCATTGAACAACTCTCATACTTCCCTAGGAAAGGGACCCCAATACCTTCTTTTATAGGCCAAAATATATATTTATTTGGTTGGGTGACCGACTATGGGAGGTCAAAACGTTAGGAAATGGCCCAAAAACCCATATCCCTTTGCAATTTTAGTTTTTTCACTTTTTGTGAGTATACGTGGACTGTAATGGTGCAACAAGTGTGTGTATGCCAACAGTAGTGGTGAAGGGTGCATACATATTCAAATAACTAGTTTTTTAGAAGATTTGTTCAATGATGGCTTGCCAAAAATAGCAAGTAAGATGGCTTGATTCCAGGTATGCATGTTTGGTGCAATTTAGGGTTATAACACCATTGACCTTAACAAAATATCAAAACTAAGTATTTATACTCAATAACTTGCTCCCTTCGGAAGAACACTCTAGGCATGCACTCAAGGCTTGGTGTTTGCATATTATTCTATCAGGCTGCATTTGCAATCTTCTGTCAGACGCAATATCAGATCGGTATGGGATTTACAAGAAAATTCATGACAGGGGAACTTTCGGCTGACTTTTTGTCCTCCACATCCATCCTTCAATGCTTCCCATTTAAGTGGTGAAAATAGGTTTCAACCACCTCCCCATTTTCATTAACTACTTTCATCAAGATCAGGGTGATGCCTAACACCCATGAATGCTTCAGGTGAGCTCACAACTCCTTCGAGTGAATTTTGGTGCCTCGAGGCCATGCAAATGTTTCTCTATGATCGACTTGGGCGCTTTGGTTCTTTCCTCTACCCCATGCAACTGTGGGCCATGACTTCGTGCTTATTTTAGGCATGTCACGATTTTGCGTATCATGAACTCATGTTGTGTTCTATTCTTTAACCTCTGAGTCACGAAATCACGAATCTCAGATCAGGTGACACACGTCCCCTTTGATCGAATGGCTTAGATGACATCGACATTTTGGGACATCATGCTTAACAAGTATTCAAGACTCTTCCCTCTTACTTTCTCGACTCATGAAATCGTGAAAAGCTTATCCAATGGTCCAACTCTCTCCTTTGACTAATGAATGTGATCCTTTCACGATTTCTCATTTCATGGGTTCTGATGACTCTGCTCCTTGACCACTCCATCTCACGAAACCATGAAGCCCTGATCATGCACCATGTGTCCTTTTTGAGTATATAGGAATCATTTTGATATTTGGTAAGGGTCGATGGTTGAGCTATTCTCTTGCCTTGTAAAGTTTTTATAAAGAATGTTGGTTATATGGTTATGTAATTATATCTGAGACTTCTGGTTTAATGAAAGTCAACTTCCTATTTCCATGCTTTATTGCCTCTGATACTGAATGTTCATGATTGAAGGATTCACATGGATTTTTATGATTGAGTTGTAATGAATGTTGGATTATAGCCCAATTATAACGTTTTCAGTCTCTTGAACTCTGAATCCAAGAAGATATTGTTTTCTGAGTTTTTCCTCCTTAGGCTGCTGGAAGACCTATTATGCATAGAAGACCTTTTCATTTTATCCTCAATTTCTTCCTCCTGCTCACTGTTGTGAGTGGGAAATCCCCCTACGGACTAGCAATTAGGGTTTTATCATGCATGGATAAAAGACCTAAAGGTTCCTACTTTTTACCATCATCCCAAACCTAATCCCCATTACTCTTAAGAAAATACACAGTTAAGAAGATCAAGTGAACATACCTTATTTCCGGCATTTGGTATCGATCCCTCTTCACGCTTGGTCGCTCTTTGACTGCAACTCTCCTCCCAAGGATGACCTGCATTCACAAAAGACAAACAAAGAACTCCACATGCATTTTATCTACGAATTAATGGGTTAGAGATTTAATCAACATGTACACAATAAACAATGGAAACCTCATATGGTGGGACAGGAAAAGTACTTCTTTATTATTAACTTCACTAAAACAACTTACAATAATGAAGGCAACCACTTCTCCACGAATCTGGTCCTGGGTGCCTCTTTTACTGTGCACCAACTGCTAACACACTTGCTTCTCTTCTTCATTGAATTCACAAAATGGTTGCAGAATCTTGGGCAAAGGGGAATATGAATTCGGGTAGAGTTTCTTTACTATGATTTTCCACCTTTCAAATGGGATTCCTACCCCTTCTTTTATAGGCTAGAAGGAGAAAGGTTTAGTTAACTTACCCAAAGCTGTGTGTTCCGTTAGTAAATTTCCATTTTTTGTTCTTTTGTAGGTACACACGGGTTGTATTGGGTCAACTAGAGTGTACATGCAGGCTATAGTGGAGCAGGGCACGTGGGCCTTTAAAAAGGGTGTTTTTAAGAAGAGTTGTTCAGTACTGGCTTGGAAACGAAAGCATATGAGATGGCCTGATGTCAGGTAAGTATGTCTGGTGCAAATTAGGGTTATAACAGATGCCCCCTAATGTGTGAGGTCAGAAGAGCATCTGATGGCCAAAATACATTATCAATATTTATCAACATACCAAACCGGTGAGCCCAAGGACCAGAATTCGGGAGGTGCCATGTGCAAAATAACAATTCTCTCATCAAGGTGGGCATACCCATGCTTGAAATGAAATAAAATCATGGCTACCAATCAAAGACACTGTAGATCCATGTCATACAACTATATAAAGTGTACCACGAGAAATACACAGCGGATCCTATCTTCTAGAAGATGATAAGGCCTGATGGATGGAGATGATGTCTTCAGAGCTTGAGCATCAAATTCAAAATCTTCAAAACTAGGGTAGGAGTGTAATATGACTGTACAACTTCACTACCCAGAGGTCTTCAATGACTCGTCGGTCATGGACTAGAGGATCTTGATGATTAGACTGGAGTCTTAATTGATTTCAAACAAATACTTGATTGGACTCTCGGGATGGTCGGGCATGAGGGCAAGAGAAAAAATGCATATGGGCCGACTCAGGCTTGGTAAAAACTTCCCTTGGACAATATCATGATAAATGATGAGACTCAGGAAGCATGGAATTGACATAAGTTCATGATGCAGGAGGCAACACAAACTCTCCATATGTTTGGAAGAATAACAAAATAGAGGAGGACACAACTCTATGTAGAGAGAACAACTTCTTAAGGTCATATTAAATCCCAAATCTTGAAGAACAAATGAAAGGATGTGCTTTGTCCAAGGGTGACTCATTGTGATGCCAATAAAAAGAAAATACTTTTCCCTTCCTCTTTTGGGGGTATATTTGATTTTTTTTTTGTCTTTTTCAACAATTTTGGAAAAATAATAAAAGAATGCTATGTTACAAAAGGAGGATCGAGTGTCGCAAACATACTAGTTCCAAGCGCACAGAACACATGGATGCTCAGGGCAAAGGGGCATATGCAAGAAAAGGACACTCAGGAAAAATCCTCTAGGGGCCAAAGGTGTCAAGATGCAGAGGCAAAGTGCTACAGGGCTTGCATATAAGGCATTCTTCAGATGGTTCAGTTGAGAGCAACATGGAGCCGGAATTAGGCCAAAGACACAAGTATGCAAACACGGTTAAAAAAACACGCAATGGTAACGTCCTTTGATGTAACTTAAATGAGCCCAGAGAAAGTAAGCTCGATGGTTTTTCATATTTAGAGAGTCTGAAAAAATGTAAAAGGAGACTCCATTGGGGTACGTTTTTTGAAGATAGTCTAGTCAGCTCAAAAAAGGGGTAGACTAGCACAGACTAGACATCTATTCAAAACCATTTTAACAAGTGTGATAAAGACAAGGTCACTTGGAAATTTTTTCGTTTTTAAGGAGTCTGAAAAAAGCTTAACTATGGGACTCCGTCAGGAATGATCTTCTGGACCATTTTAATGAGTGTGAAAGAATAAGGTTACTCGACGATCTTTTCAATTTTAGGGAGTCTAAAAAGAGCTTAACTATGGACTCCGTGGGGGTTCCTTTTTCATAAATTTAGTCCCTCATGCTCGAAAGGTTAAAATTATACCTGAGAGTACTCTTCTAGAGAATCGAGGCTTATAAAGTATACCTTTGTTCATATAGTTGACCATCCAAACTGAAAAAGGGGTAAACTACCGCTGGACAGGTGTGACTTCAAATTTCAGTTTAGCGAGCGTGAAGGTCAACAAGATCGCTCGACAATATTTTCACGTTTAGAGGGTATGAAAAGAGCTTAAAAGAAGACCCGTTAATTTTTTGGAGTCCCGAGGGTGAGGTCAAGAGTGATACGGAATTATGCAAATGAGGATCAAACTCGTAATCATGAAAAGATAGTAAGGACTCCTAGGCCTATAGTCGTTTAGTGGCAGCATGGACACCAAAATGCAACCAGGATCTACCTAGGGCATCCATGTTAAGGTAGGCTCTACCACTAAATTACGACACTCCTAAAGAAGCAATGATGGTCCTATGTCGCAACTCGGTGGGATCGATCCTATGGCAAAGTGGAAAAGAAAACAAGATGCAGAAAGTGGAGGTGGAATCCTATCTTAAATGCAACGAATTGGAAAAAATGTATTTTTAGCAAAGGACCTTCAAAACGACCCAAAACTCCAAAAAATTTCCAAATACCCAAAGAACACTTCTCGTGACAATCCAAAGAAAAACTCCCGAACCATATTAAATGATTTCCAGTTTGGAATAAATGACAAAAATGTCCAAAAATTGACAAAAGAGGCCAAAAAATCTATAAATAGAAGCTGACAGCTCATTATCACCATTGCTAATTGAGAAATTGACTAAAAGCCAAAAATACCATTTTGTGAAAAGAGTTGATTCTGGGAGCTTCAGTGGATGAAACGACCATCCGCTTGGACCAAGTAAGTACTTACTACCCCCTCTTGCATTCTAATTCTTTCTTTATGCATTTAAATTCCTTTTTTTTGGGGGCGTCGACCTTTAAAAGGTTGGCCCTACATCCATGTGGGCTGTCTTATGACTTGTGTAGTTCAGTGCTTAAATGCATAAATATTTGACTAGAGCACCACTTTACTAGATTGTATGAAGAGGAAACTAACAGAGTGCCAAATGTGGAATCAGAGGAACTTTGGATTTGGGACGATTCTTTGTGCTATGTTCTTTGAGAGAGTGCCTAGCTTCAGTCCTAGAGAGACTATGTGAGGGCACAAGGCCTCTCTCCTCACATTATGAAAATGGGCAGTGTTGTTGCTACGACAAGGGGGAGGGAGGACCATTGAGGCCTTCGATGAAAATTTCTTTGCTTGGTGGGCACGACAAATTCCAGTCATAGAGGACTACACTTATGTCGAGATTGACTTCTCTAGAGATCCCGAGATACCGATACCTCCCAGAGAGAAGCGAGGAGAGATGGGTAAGTTTTCTTCGTTGTTTTTTTTTTTTTTAAATATATGTAATTTTTATGTTTCTTTTTATATATATCATTTATTTTTATACACTAGAGTATCTAACAAATATGTGTCTATTATGTGCATATGTGGGGCCAGTGCAACCAACAAACTATGCAAGGAACAGGCAACTTCCTCGACTAGAGGCCGCCCCAACTGTAGCCGACGGACCAGTAGCAGTAGGAGTACCTCCAACCGGTGAGGCTGAGAGAGTTTTGAGACGCATAGAGAGAAACTTTACCTCTCTTTCTTGCACAGTCCCCATGGTAGAGATTGATGATTTTTCTCCATCTATGCAGCCTCATGTAGTGGGGCCACCAGGGACATGGGTCTGACTTTTTTAGCATTTGGAAAATGTCGTTGACCATTACAATAGAGCCAATAGGCCCCATCCTTAGTTAGGCTGAACTTTTCACATGCCGAGGGAACTACTTGTATATTTTTTAGGGCATAATCCCCATGACTTGTTACTAGACGTATTTTTGAGGTGCTTGTGCCCATGCATGTACTCTGATATTTTTTATATTATATATGGATTTTTATGTCTTTTTATGTCTTATGGATTATATTTTCTTTAAAAATGTATTTACATGTGCATGTGTGTGTCTTTCTTATATGTGTGAGAGATGCCAATCTAAAATTTGATTACCTAGAGTATCTATGACTTGATTTAATCTCCTAGGAACATGAAAATATGTAATATAATCAAAGCTTCATTCTAAGAGACGTACCCTAAGGAACCGTTGGTGTAAAGTAGGATCATGAACACAGTAGACTCTATTTAATTGACACAAAACCAACTGAGCATCTAAATATACTCGGAGGTGAGAGATACCAAATGACAAAGCATCACGAAGCAACTCAATAACTGTGTTGTATTCGACGACATTGTTTGTGGTGTCACCTAAACATATACCTCCTGAAGATATTAACTGGCCCTGAGGTGTAAAAATTACCCAATCTGTGGAGGCAAGCCTCTGAGTGTGTCAGCTAGCGCCGTCTGTGAATCCAACAAACACCTATGATTCACTTGACATCTGCCACAATGACAAAAGATAACGTCAAAAAATGACACCTCCATAAAACCAAAAGAAACCAAAAAGTGATAGTACAAAGGCTATACATATGTTACAAAAAGTTACCCAAGGTGACCTACATATGAGTAATAGTTCTTGAGGTAGAGCCCATTTGTAGGCTCTGTCAAAGTATTTCCATCAAAATATACCAGACGACAAGTGCCCTTTTTTAGAACCTCTTTTACGATGAAAGGTATGAACCACATGGGTTTGAACTTGCCTGCCCCCAGGGGGTCCTTATCTTGGTCATAGACCAGGACAAGGTCGTCTTCCGAGAAAATATGAGGACAAATGGACCAATCATATTAACACTTGAATTTTTTTTTGTGAGCTTCGTTAGCTAAGGTCGCATCACGACGTTGTTCACTGAGTTGCTCTAGATATAATAAACGCTCTTCAAGTGGTGAATTGTCTGGCAATAACTGTACTGCCAACTTTAAAGATGGGATCTGACATTCTATGGGAAAGACTGCTTCCAAATCATAAACGATTTGAAAATGTGAGAAACCAGTTGCAGTATTAATAGACGTTCGGTAGGCCCATAATGTCGATTATAACATCAAATTCCAATTTGACTTGGTCGAATTGATCGTTCGTTGTAGGGTGGTCTTAAGAGATTTATTGACAACTTCCACCTGACCATTCTCTTGAGGGTAGTAGGGTGAAGAATCTGTGTCATGGTTTCACCCAACGTCTTCTCGATATAGAGAGGAAGAGATGGGGTTTCAACTTCTTTACCTTTCTCAGAGGTGCTTGGCTTGATGTAATCATGTTTTCTAGTCGATATATAGGAATCACCTTTCATCATATAGACATTCGCAAATGCAGGATTATTTGAAGATGGAGGGGGTCCTTGGATGCCCCCTTCCGTGCTTGTAGAGACTTGAGTTAGATTTTTGCCATGTTAAAATGGGTTTGTTAACACAATAGGCTATTGCTGTGACAATAAATTTTGGGCCTCTGTAAGCCAAGGGCATTGTTGATTCGGGTGGTCTTCCACACAAAGATTACACAAGTACCTCGACTTCCTTTTTCCAGTGTTTTCCTTGCCAACATTATTAGTGGGTTTCTTATCCCCCTTACCCTTCTTACATTGTTTCTTCTTTCCATCAGTCTGTTGGGTGGCCTTTGGATTTTTCTATTTCACACTATGTACATCTGACGTTTGGGTAGGGGGAGTAGCTGGAACAGTAGTCTGGTTGGTCGTTGTATGTTGGATAGACAATTGTTGCAATTGTTTTGTTAGTTGTTCAATGGTATTTGTTTGTGTTGAACCAACAATACCATCGGCATGTGGTCCAACTCTCTATCTGGTTTTATCAAATATTGATTGTGCCGCATCTGGAAATATTTTGTACAGTAGACCATACTGAGAATAGATTAGCCCAAGTTGTTGAGCTCCCATGATTTCATCTTCTTTGGAAAACACTCCCGACGTTGTGATGTATTTGGATAACTGTGGGAACAAAGACTTAAGGAACCACTTAATAAGGAATGTTGGTGGGACTAGCACCTTAATCAAACTCTTCCGCCATCTCCATTCTCGGATGTGATCAGAGATATGGTCCTCTTTTTTCTGTTCGAAATTCTCCAACAATTTTGTGCCATCATCATATTTCATAGGTAACCAAAAATGGTTTAGGAAAGCCATTTCCAATTCGCTGAAGGAAGAGTATCTTGAGCGGACGAGCTCAATGTACCATTTCACAACACTCCCAATGAGAGTACATTGAAACAATCACAACTGTGTGAAGTCATCTTTGAATGAATTAGATGAGCACCAAAGGTGAAAAGTACTCACATGATCTTCTGGATCTTTGTAAGGCTTGGCTTCGAACTTTGGTATGTCTGAAGGAAACTTCATAGGCATAGGGGGCCAACGTGGATCGTGATAGATAGGGGCATTCAACAACCTTGTTAAGTCTGGCAAATGTAAGGTTGTCAGGAAAGGTAGTTTGGGTTGTTGGTGATAACCATGGAAAAAGGGGCCTGGAGTTTGACTGGCACCAGGTTGCTAGGAAACGTTGGGTTGTTGGATGAGGTTTTGGTAAAAACCATGGCCATGACCAGCGTATGGATTTTTCCTTTAAGGAGACATCATCGACTAATTCCCAAAATAGGACATAGATGGTTGGGTGTGCATTACATTCGGAGGACTTTGGGAAGGGTTGCCCCATGCCGATCCCATGGGCATAGGTACTTCACCTTGCCCAGGGTTCCATTGGTTGTGAAAAAAATTGCTCCATATCGACATTCCTGATGAGGGAACTGATCCCTACCAAGAATTCCAAGGTCCTGATGTGGAAGAAGTTCCTAGGTTTTCCCCCTATGAAGGAATAGTACCCTCCATAGGATTAGGTTGTTCGTAACCGGGGTTGCCCCCAGTCGGGAAAGCAACTGACGAGAAAGCATTGTTACCAAACACACCAAATAAATAAAATGATTTCAAACGTACCGAAATATTCTGAGAAGGTGGTCCTTGACTCCCTGCTCCAAATGAACTATGGTGTGCATTCAACCCAGCGGATTGTTGGTGGGTACCATTGATCGAAGGGGACGAAGGAGGGATATGACCTCCTCCGTAAGGGAAAGAATTAAAGGGAGTGGAATTTCTCCCCATGGGTCATTGTAGAGGAGTGTTAGAGCTCCCTACCCCTAGACCTAAAGTCTATAAAGTGGAGTAGGAGAGTACAGGGATTGTACCTGAGCTAGGCATCTCGTATGAGAACGGAGGACCTATCACACTTTGTGCGGAAGGAACAGTGGCCGCTGTCAAAGATGGGATTAGACCACTGCTCAAGGTAGAGGTAGTCGATACCATGGTGGCTCATACCGATGACAGTGGGTTAGGAGGTGGAACACCCCCTGTGGTGACAACCATAGTGGAAATAGAGGAATTCCCAAAAGAAGTGGAAACATTTGTTTCCATTGCTGCGTGTGACACTGTCTGGTACTCGTAAGGATGAATCTATACAATGATGGGCACTGAAAGATCAGTGGTTTGAGTTTTGGGTGGACTGAGAGCTTCCGCTCCAAGGTCTAAAATAGTTGGTTCCTCTAGATGTTGGTCTATCTTTTGCCTTAGTGGTGGCGAGGGTGGCTCCAGTGTAACCGGTGGTAGGCCAAAAAGCCTTCGTGAATGGCAGAGCTCATGATCCTCCACTATGTAAGAAGATAAAAGACACACTAGGGCTTTCTAGTCATTCAAAAACAACACACACTAGAAAAATTCCCTACGAGATAAAACAAGCAATGACTAAACTATTTGGAAGAACAGTTACAAAAATGAACACTAGAGAAACTTACCGGTGCAAGTGCAACTTGAACATGAAATCACCCTCTGGTTATACTCTGCAAAGTGTGGCCCGATGTCTATGCTAGGTACCATGGTCTACCCCTGTAGTCACCTCTGTAAGTTCCTAAAATAATGTCAACTAGGTTTTCAGCGCGTGAACAATCAATAGGCGGGTACAGTCGACAGTCAAGTGGATCACAATGAGTAGAGTATCAAGCCTGAAACCTATCAAGGGTATTGAAAGCAAGTGGTCTGGAAGAAAACTGAGGACCTCTAATGGATTCAAGACCCATGAAGCTCTGTGGAAAATGAAATCAACAGAATACCAAAACAAGCCCTCTATATGCGTTCCCCACTATGCTTGGTCCGACTTTGGAGGGGTTATCTCTGCTACCTTTCTGCATGCGACCTCTTGTTTATCCCCTATGTTAGAGGGGGGTCCTAGATAACTTTCACGATACTGGACTTTTAACACTCCCTAGCACAGACTCTTATGTATGTTTTTTATCCTTGAAGAGTTTCCTCTCCAACCTAAATCAAGGCTCTAGCCTAGACTAGTTCATGGACCCTACAAACATAAAGTCTAGTTGATTTTAATCAATCATTAATTTTTATGGATTGTCTTAAGTCAAAGGTTATGAAAGAGAAACTAGTGATGTTTTGAAAGACGAAAGAAAAGACAAACAGAAAGATGGAAACAAAATAACTTCTTCTCGACAAAATTTTAATCAACTTTTCAAACGAAGATTTTTCTAAGATCTTTGAACAGTAAACTCAAAACAGGATTTCACTCGACTATGAGCTACTTATTGTCCTAAGTAAATAGCCAATAGCTTATGAAAGTAAAACTTTTCCTAGTTATTTATGCAAACCAACAACTACTTAACCAAACCAAGAAATAAAAGAGTTTTTTATTTATTTAATGCTCACAAAGCAAAAAGGAAAAATGATGACCAGTAAAGACCAAGAAAACTTCTGGCCTAAGCGCAGATCGCAAAGAGTTACTGAAAATAACACACAAACTGATGAAAGAAAACTCTCACACTTGTCTAAAAACCGTATGAAAGAAAAAAAATTAGGAAAACTTTTTAATGAAAAAGAAAGTTATTGTTGTGATAAGACCTAAGTTGTTGATTGCTATGACGGAGACCAAGAACCCTGCAAGGTATAACTCTTGACAAGGAAAAGGATGACTGCCTCTCCTTAAACAAAATTGTTCTCAACAGGTATGTTGCTGACAGTTCAACAGGCAGTGTGTGCACATGAGCTGTGTAAGGTTAGAGCGCATGTACATGCATGCAGACCTTATGCAGGCCACATGTACCTCTGCAAATATTCAAAATTGAAAAGACTAGAAATTAACCACTAGTAGAGACTATTGGTATTGAGAACCAGAATCTCTTGAAGACTCAAAAACTTACTTTGTCAGAAAAGAAAAACAATTCAAGGAAAATTTTATAGAAAAAAACCAATCTGAGGTGGAACCTAAGCTACAAACTACAAAAACAGAGACCAAAAGGAGTTTAAGAAAACCTCTGAGAAGGATCACTTATGACAGGGAAGAGGATCATTGCCTCTTTAATAAAAAAATTCTGAACCTAGCCACGCTATTGTCACTTCATCAGCTAGCGTGTCCATGCGGGTTGTGTGAAAGTTGGGCGCGTGTACACACATGCAGGCCTTAGGCAGGTCGCTTGTACCTCTGTGACTTCCCAAAAAGAAATTGTAGCCAAGCAAAGAATTCAAGGAATACTGGTATGGAAGACCAGAATCTCTACTAGCTCAGACTCTTGCAGAAAAAAGGTGATGAAACCAATTTAAAACTACCAAAAAGTATCCCCAGAAAACCCAAGAGATCCCCAGTACAGTCGCCAATTTTGTTGTGAGTGGTAAATCCCCCTACAGACTAGCACTTAGGGTTTTATCATGCATGCATAAAATACCTAAAGATTCCTACTTTTTACCATCATCCAAGACCTAATCCCCATTACTCTAAAGAAAATACACTGTTAAGAAGATCAAGTGAACATAGCTTAATTCCGACGTTTAATATTGA
The DNA here is from genome assembly GCA_009831015.1 of Picea engelmannii. Classification (NCBI taxonomy): domain Eukaryota; kingdom Viridiplantae; phylum Streptophyta; class Pinopsida; order Pinales; family Pinaceae; genus Picea; species Picea engelmannii. The sequence continues at coordinate 2,115 of ML790372.1, read as the reverse complement.
TCCCTCTTCACGCTTGGTCGCTCTTTGACTGCAACTCTCCTCCTAAGGCTGACTTGCATTCACAAAAGACAAATAAACAACTCCACATGCATTTGATCTACATATTAATGGGTTATAGATTTAATCAACATGTACACAATAAATAATGGAAACCTCATATGGTGGGACAAGAAAAGTACTTATTTATTATGAACTTCACTGAAGAAATTTACAATAATGAAGGCGGCCATTGCTCCATGAATCTAGTCCTAGGCTCCTCTTTTACTGTGCACCAACTACTAACACACTTGCTTATCTTCTTCATTGAAATCACAAAATGGTTTTAGAATCTTGGGCAAAGGGGAATATGAATTCGGGTAGAGTTTCTTTACTATGATTTTCCTCCTTTCAAATGGGACCCTACCCCTTCTTTTATAGGCTAGAAGGATCTAGGTATTTAGTCGAATGACTGGTCATGCATGGTCAAAATGTTTAGTTAACTTACCCAAAACTATGTGTTTCGTTAACAACTTTCCATTTTTTGTTCTTTTGTAGGTACATGCAGGCTGTAGTGGGTCAGCTAGAGTGTACACGCAGGCTGTAGTGGAGTAGGGTGCCTAGGCCTTTAAAAAGGGTGTTTTTAAGAAGAGTTTTTCAATACTGGCTTGACAAAGAAGGCATATGAGATGGCCTGATGTCAAGTAAGTATGTCTAGTGAAAATTAGGGTTATAACACTCACCCTTACTATAACTTACTGACTAAAGTTGAATCAAGACCTCACTTGTGGGTGCATACTGATCCATTTTTCTGAGTTGAAACGATATTATCCTCAGCCTGCGCCCATTTGACCCCCTTTAAAATTATTCATTGTGACATATAAATTGATGGGTACTGGGATTACCTACCCTGTAGTCAGGAGGTGACTTCTAGTGCTAACATAAATGGTGTCGTTTCCAGGGAATGAATTAAAGACTTTTCCTTGGGATAGAATGACAAAGAAGATCTGATTTTGAAGGTGTATCAGATATCAGTACCATTGAAGATTGCAACTTTCACCTGGAGACTCCACTATTTCGAATCCACTATTTAAGTTCTAGATCCTAAAGAAAGTCACATGAGGTCCACTTCACTACTACCTCTAGCAACATCTGAAGTTGACCCAGAAAACGTTTTCAAGAAGGCTTTTAGCAACCGCTTTCTCATCTTGAAAGTTCCCCAGGAGATTGACAATGATCATATTTGGTGTTTGATGGTGAAAAAAGACTAGACACATTCAGACTACATATCATTCACCTGGTGGCTCCATGATTAAAGGGTCAATTGGTGACTCCACTAGTTTAAAATGGAAAGAATCCTGGCTCGAAGGTTTTCTCCTTTTAATTTTTCTGTTGTTCCTGGTTTTCCTAATGTTGTCCCTACTCCAAATGAATGCGACGATTATTTTCCCATATTTAGACAACGTAAAGAGGACAACCCTTCTCATCATATACATGAGTTTCATGAACTCATGTATAAGTGGGAGATACATCATGAAGATGTATTAATGAAGATGTTCATGTTGTCATTAGCAGGAGATGCTCATCAGTGGTATCACTCCTTACCCCCTGCTAGCATCTGCTCCCTCAGAGAATTTGATGCATCTTTCAATAGGCATTGTCAAAAGTTTTATTCTTCTAAGTTAATTTGTCATAACTGTTGTGAGGAGTATAGGGATGGTGTTCAGGACATAGTTCATTCTTGAAAAAGATGTGAGGAACAGGGACATCCCCCAGAGGAGTTGATGGAGCTGATACAATAACTTTCTGCAAGTATAGAGGAATTGAAGGTAGATTTTTCTCACCACTCTTACAAAGAAAATATAGAGGATATTCTGGTCCTGGAAACAGATGTCCTCATAATCCATGCTTATGATGAAGAAGTGATGTCAGATACTGACCAAGAACAAATGATTGTTCATGAATATCCCAACAAAGATGAAGAAGAGAAGAGATCTCTGTTGTTGGGTATTCTACCCTACGGACTAATAAGCTAGGGCTCTAAACTTATACGCAGAAAATGACCCTTAAGATTGAACCTTTAACCTTCTACCCAAAATCTCAACCCCTTTTCGAGCAAACAATGGAAGAATCAACTCA